>CAIGQZ010034910.1:2733047-2744899 GCA_903798205.1 Danio tinwini
CACACACACACACACACACACACACACACACACACACACACACACACTCAAACAAATGCAAATGTGCAGTATACATACAGTAATAATTGCTGTGTCATTTTTTTAATCATCATTTAACATTATCAAACCAATTTTAACTACTAAACATACATTGCTGTCTAATTCTTATTGTACTTCACTCTAAATGAAGTGTAAACTTAATTTTAGAAGGACTTACTGTTCACTGTCAGACATGAAGTTGATCTTAGACCTTGATCTACAACACACACACAAAAGCAAATGTACATTATACATGACATACAGTAGTAACTGCCCTGTGTCATTTTTAAATGAGGATCAATCATAAGAACCATATTTATACTAAACAAGCATTGCTGTCTAATTCTTACTGTCTTTCTCTCTTAATGAAGTGTAAACTGCTCATTTTAGAATGACTTACTGTTCACTGTCAGACATGAAGTCGATCCTATACCTTGGTCTTCTACAATACACACACACACAAAAGCAAATGTACAGTATACATTACATACAGTATTAACTGCCCTGTATCATTTTTTTAATCGTGTTTTAACATTGTAATGACCACTTTTAACCACAAAACAAGCATTGCTGTTTATTTCTTACTGTATTTCTCTCTTAAGGAAGTGTAAACTGCTCATTTTAGAAGGACTTACTGTTCACTGTCAGACATGAAGGCAATGTTAGGCCTACAGCACACACACAAAGGCAAAAGTTCAACAAATACCGGAATATGACAGATGTAGTCAAATATTGATGCAAATACGATAAAATGTTAATTTGTGTTTCACATATTCTAACTTTTCAGGATGCATTTTACAAAAAAAATTACTCAGCAAAAGTATAATAAACATTATATAATACATAAATGTACATACATTGCATAACTGTCTATAATACCACTGCTGCGTTTAAGACTGATGGGTTTAGCATTACAGCATGATATTGCTGTAAGCAACATAAACACTCTCAGCTGAAAAAGAAGAGACAAAGATGTAAATTATGATCATTAGATTTAAAAAATGAATAATGTCAGTGCAAAGTAAAACGATTATAATAAATTATAAACACAAACGCCTGACTGAAAACCAGTGTAGGACAATTGTAAAACTACTTTTACTGGTATTACCTTTACAGTAACTGTGTACATGAATAAATACTCAATAACAAAGCAGAAACTGCCCAAAACAATAGAACAAAACTTCCCAATATATAGCTAATACACATAAATGATATCCATGTCACTTTATTTCTCAATTGGATTTTGTGAAAATTGCCTTAAATTTACGTTACAAATGTATACATTACCATATTGTGAAGAGACATGGTGAGCCGCGAGAAGGTCAATATAAATGCCAGAAATGTTCCTCAGACTCTTATTAAATACCTTATATAGTACAGATGAGACTGACACATTTTTTCACCCAATTGCATCCTTACAGCATCTTTCTTATTGGTGGTAAAATGAGCTTAAAATAATGATATTCCATAACCAGTGCTCACATGCTTTTGTACATCAGTGTAAATATGATAACTGTTTGCAAAAGACGTAATTTCTGTTGATGAGCTGATACGTGCATTCAAATAAAGCAGTAATTTAAATGGATACAAAGTAAATACACTTAAAGGGATAGTTAAATCAAAATGAAAATTCGCTCACTATTTACTCACCCTCAAGTGATACTAAACCTTTTAGAAACTTCTTCTGTTGAACACAAAAGTAGATCATTTTAAAGAAGGCTGAAAACTTACAATTGACCTCAATAGTTTGAAAAGCAAATA
Source organism: Danio tinwini (assembly GCA_903798205.1). Taxonomy (NCBI): domain Eukaryota; kingdom Metazoa; phylum Chordata; class Actinopteri; order Cypriniformes; family Danionidae; genus Danio; species Danio tinwini. The sequence continues at coordinate 2,734,848 of CAIGQZ010034910.1, forward strand.
TTATGGAAGTCGACGGTTACAGGTTTTCAGCTTTCAGCAACAGAAAAAAGAAACTCATCAAGATTTGAAACTGAAAGAACTTTAGAGCTCGTGGTTTCCGATAATCAAATTAGATTCAGAGAGCGTGACAAATATTTAACCCTCTACTGCACGCATTATGATAAGTTTATTAAAAAATATTTGACAGTTTTTTTTTTAAATGGCTTAACTTAAAGAAAAAAAAATTAAAGGTACTTTATGATATGTTGCCATATGGCAACAACGTCCAACAGTGGATCTAACTTAGAAATTTACAATTTAAAACTTTCCTTATAATTAAGAATTTTCTTATTTGAAATGATTTAATTGGTATTGCAGCATTATAAGCTAACACAGAACTTATAAATGACACCTTATACATGCTTTCCAACAACTCATATTTCAACAGCTTTCATTTATTCCATTCTTTTTTGCCGAATATTATTAAAAACAAACCTAATATTGTATTATCATGTTCACAACATACAGTAAATCTAAATATTTTCTCCAGTAAATATTATAACAAATAAATAACAAGTCAAGTATATCCAGATGCATGAGAATAATGTAGCTACTAGCTAACATTGTTTATATATTATACTATATACACTGTAAACCTGTCTTATCTGCCTCAGAGCTAACTTCCCTGAACTGGCTCTATCAAATGTCTAGTCTGCATCAATCTCATGGTCACTAAAACCCATCTTATCCTCACTTTTATCTGCAGTAAGAGCCAGTTCTGTCCATTTCTTCTTTCACTTACCATAGAACATGGTGGTGCTCACCAATACACTGTTCTCTGTATTCATGTCTATCCAAAAGTAGTATGGCCATTAAAACTAGATTTTATCTATAATGCAAATTCCATTAACATATGACTAATCAACATTATAATACTAGCATTCATGTTGTTATTGTTACAACTTAAAAGTTTAAAGCTGACCTTGCTAGCTAGCTAACCCATCGCAATATTGCATGTTCCACTATTGCAGTGTTGCCATTTGGCAACACATATTTGATCGATACAAAAAACAAATTTGATAAAAAAAAAAAAATTAAGTTGTGAATATGTCATCATAACTTACTGGAGGTGATGTTTCAGATTTTTTTGTGGATCTGACATAATTTGATCCGTTGTTTTTATTGGCGTTTACATTTGCATTTAACAACTACTCGCAATAAACGTTAGTCTGTCAGAAATTGCGCTACAGAAAAACACTGCATGTCATGTGACTTAACCAAAGCACATCATTGGCTACACTAAGGTCTTCTCATTCCAACAACAAAAAAATGTATGTTGGTCTTAAAGAAACAGTGGCAGGGAAATGAACATAAGTATCATGTTGCCATATGATTACACCATGCAGTAGAGGGTTAACCATCTTAAAACATGTTTCACTCATGTGGTGATGTGTGTAAAATGCTGAGTTAAAATGCTGAAGAAAGAAAAAAGATATCAGCTATTGGTACACAGTTCAAAAAGCAATTGGGTCAAAGGCATATGTAACATCATAACAAAAACTTTCAGACATGAAGGCAATTCCACATCTATTACAGCACACACAAAAGCAAAAGTGCAACAAATATCAGAATATGACAGATGTAGTCAAATATTTATGCAAAAACAATTAAATGTTCATTTGTGTTTCGCATATTTTAACTTTTCAGGATACGTTTTATTTTACTAAAAAAGTTACTTATAAAAATGATAATAAACATTAGATAATATTTAAATGTACATACATTGCATACATTTGTACAATACCACTGATGCTTTTAGAGCTGATGATTTTAGCATCACAGCATGATATGTAACAGCATCACAAAAACTTTAAATATGTTAAATACGATCATTACTGTAAATTACAATGGTTCATTTTTTGGAAATTTAAGAAACCAGTTTTACAAGGAAAATCTCCAGTCTTGTGGTCTCACGGATCTGCACATTTCATATAGTTTATCTGATCTGACAAACCAAAACACTCTAAAATTAGATCCATTTTTATGAGTAGATGCAGTTGAAGATTGCTAGTATTTGGTTCCTAAACTAAGGCCCCTAAAAGAGTTGAAATAAATGACAAGTGAAAGATAATCAATATCTGTAACACTTTATTTAAATCGGTATCATTTTATTTTGATGGTCGCTTTAACACATTTTGTTGAATTTATGTTACATTGCATCTACAGTACATGCCAACTAATTCTCATTAGACTATATAAGTAGATTGTTAGGTAGGGGTTGGGGTTGCGGTTAGAGTAAGGGTTAGTGTTAGTTGACCTGTACTTGCAAAGTTACTGATAGTCAGTTAAATGTCTGTTGAAGGAGCAGTATCAACAGATATTAAGCAGACAGTCTACTAATACTCAAACAAGAATTAATTGGCATGTAGCTGCAATGCAACATTTAGTCAAAAAATTTGCATTAGTGACTATTAAAATAATGTCTTACTAAAAAATCACTTCTTACTTTAGTAACAATGTCTTACTAAAAAACTCTTCTTTACTTCTGATTACTTTGGATTACTTTTGGATCAGAATTACTTCTGATTACTTTGGAATACTCTGGAATTATTTGGAATAATGTTAGCTTATACATGGGCTTTGTAGTATATATTTTTTCTAAAAATAATTGTCAGTGTTTAACAATAACAATGTAGCTATCTCTGCATGTGTGCGTGTGAATATGTAGACTAACACCTGTTTAAACAAATAATCTTTTTACTTAAATGTATCTTTAGACAAAGCATATAGGCTAATAAATGGTCCCTAAGTAAATAGTCTTAGAAACTGGAACAACTCCACATTTATTTGTTGTCTCTTGGAAAAAAATTCTTGAATTCTGAGAAAGTAATCACTATACTTTTTTACCCCCCGTCACTTGATGTGACTGCGTTCAGACAGTAATGCATTGTAGAAAAAGTTTGCTTATGTCAGTGAATTAATATTTTAAAGTGAAGAGGCAGAAGCTACTAGTTTTCTTCAGTGACAAGGAAAAATAGGGATTCAGCATAAGGCTATTTTAAACAGATTGTTGATATGACGGTTGCTACAGGACAGGCTATTGTTATTGTTCATTTAATTTTGCATGTGTCAAGTCCTTTAATTATGAAGTGCAATGAAACACAGTGTCAGTATTGTTATCATGGGTACTTAAAAAATTGGAGATATATAAATATTGATACCTTTAGTGTTATAATTATGTGAATTGATGGAATATACTTTCTTATTGTGCATGTTGTGGCGACGCAGTGGCGCTGTAGGTAGCGCTGTCACCTCACAGCAAGAAGGTCGCTGGTTCGAGCCTCTGCTGGCATCAGTTGGCATTTCTGTGTGGAGTTTGCATGTTCTCCTCGTGTAGGCGTGGATTTCCTCTGGGTGCTCTGATTTCCCCCACAAGTCCAAAGACTTGCGCTATAGGTGAATTGGGTACGCTAAATTAGCAGTAGTGTATGAGAGTGGATGGGTGTTTCCCAGTGATGGGTTTTAGCTGGAAGGGCATCCACTGCATAAAACATATGCTGGATAAGTTGGCGGTTCATTCCGCTGTGGCGATCCCTAATTAATAAAAAGACTAAGCTGAAAATAAAATAAATAATGAATTGTGCATTTTTAGCTCAGAAGCACTAGACTAATTCACTCTCAGACAAAAGGTGGTGCTCATGGACCATGATAATGTTTGGTTAAAGCATTTTAGGTGAAACTGTAGTTACAGTGGGATGTTTTTGACAACTGCATTGAAATAACGGTTACTTTTTCAGTTTGTTGACAACTCCATAAATTCTGGCAAATAAATGCTTTTTTTATGAAGTAAAATAGATATAATTGCATCAAAAGGTTTTATATGCGAAATTGTGGGAAAAGCAGATCTAAAGCAATGGTTATCCTCTGCCATGTTTACATGTTATAGTGTGTTTTACATGAATTCTTTCTAATAGCATGTGAAGACATGCTGTTTTTTCATAAAGCAAAATGACTGGCAAAAATCATAAAAAATGTATATATGACTCATGCGCTGCGCTCCAATTCTAAAATTATTTATTAATGTATTCCAATGTATCAATATTTAGTGTGAAAACCAATAGTAGATGACAGAGAACCTGATTAGTTGAGAATTTGAAAAATGTATACGGTACATGACACCTGAACTCAGAGCTAGCTTTTGTTTGGGCTTTTTTAGAATTAGATAGGCAACACTGATAATAACTATCTATTATTTGCATGGTAAATGACATTTTATGATTGGGTGTAGTTGTGTGTTGTCTTCTCTAATTCTCTTTGTTAGTCTCTCTTTATCATTCTCTCTCTCATTCACAGGAAAGACATAATGAAATAATTGTGAACTTCCTGGTGCTATCAGAGTGCCTCATTTAATTACAATATAATATTACAATTCCCTCATCACCAAACAAGTCTGCAATTTGACAAACACAGAGCCAAGCTGAGACTAAAGTATGGTTATTGTGGTCAAATGTGTGGGTTTCTTCACACACATATTTTTAAACAAACATGAAAATGCATGCTCAGGTATGTTTGTATGTTATTTATTTATAATGCTTTATGTATCAGCTCATTCAACATGATTTAACCTTGTACTGTATTTTATTGTACTGAGTTTTTCCTGCTTAAGATTTTTCAGATTATTCACTGTCCTCAGCTGCGGCAGGTTCAGCTTCAGGTTCTGCTTCAGTTTCTACTTCAGGTTCAGCTTCTGCTTCAGGTTCTGCTTCTGCTTCAGGTTCTGCTTCTGCTTCAGATTCAGCTTCAGCTTCTTCTGCTTCAGGTTCTGCGTCTGCTTCAGGTTCTGCTTCAGGTTCAGCTTCAGCTTCTTCTGCTTCAGGTTCAGCTTCAGCTTCTTCTTCAGCTTCAGGTTCAGCTTCTGCTTCAGGTTCAGCTTCAAGTTCTTCTTCAGGTTCAACTTCAGCTACATTTTCTGGTTCAACTTCAGGTTCATTTTCTGGTTCAACTTCAGGTTCATTTTCTGGTTCAACTTCAGGTTCATTTGGCTGACTGGGGACTTCTTGTGAGTCTTGCTCTTCACTGATGACACACACACAATCACGCATGCACGCACACACACAAGAGTGCAAAGTCAGTTTAATTTGTGCTGTTATACTTTATACTATACTATCTTTACACAAAAGCATTAGTCTCATTTTATAGCATAAGTAAATCTGTCCAGCGGGACTGTGCTTTGTGTAATAGTTATTTAGGATTTTACCTGTGTTGTTTTGGATGTCCATATAAGTCTTCATAATCATCAGCAATGATCTGAGGGGTGGTGGGGGGTACAGGTGGGACGCTGTCATCAAAATGGTCCCATGACCTTGAAGACACAATCATAAAAACATTATAAACAAAAACATTTTTCAGCTTTCTCTGATAAATATACAAATGTATTTGCTCTATAATAGTTCAAGTAAAGTTGGCAATATTTTATTAATTTAATTTGGTTTTGTTCATAGTTTTATGAAAAAGAAATATAAGGAAACAATATCAAGGTAATTTAGAATTAAACAACAATAAATTAAGAGTGCAAGTATACTGTACCTTTCACAACAGATGATTCCAAAATCAACACAAACACAGGTTTCAGGTCCGTTCTCCCATTCAGAGTTAAATTCATGGAGATTTCCATCAGAGTCAGAACAACCTGAATCAATCATAGAAATTTATTTTAAATATTATCACTTTATCCAGGATTGTAAATATACAAACACACAAATACTTTTAAATTTGATCTCATAAAAAAACTAACAAAAGCAAAAAAATGACTAAAAAATTCCAAGGTTGACTCACAACAAACTTCAATTTAAGTTAAGTAAACTGTCCTGAAGTTTGTTGCCTTAAACTTTAAGGTTGAGTACCTTTTTTCTTACAGTGCTGTAAGTTAACATGAACTAACAACGAACAATGATATTTACATTAACCAATGTTAATAAAATTTAATAGACACAGTAATTAATGTACTGTATTGTTCACTGTTTATTCATGTTAGTAAATACATTAATACAACATCTTCTACATTGATTTTTTTTTATCTGGATTTCTTATTCATTTCTTCAATGGCTAGAATACATTTTTAATTAAAAAGCATGTCTAAATGATTGAAATCATGAAACATATTTTAAATGAATAACAATTCATTAAAAGTGCAGAGAAAAACAACTCTGAACCCAAACCCAATGTTTAAAGAAATAGTGTAGTTCACCCCAAAATAGAACACTATAGCGTAGTGTAGTTCACCCCATTGCTCTCAAGTTGTTCCAAACTTGTATGAGTTTCTTTCTTTAGAACAGATTTTCTGGTTGCTATCTTGGTTGCGAATTTCATAGCATTTTTGTTCCAAACTAGACTGTAAAAACCATTAGTTGACTCTACTTTAAAAAGTGAGTAAACTCATCGCTTTTAATGTGATTAGTTGATTTTACTTAAAACGTGAGTAAACTTTTTGCCTTAAAATTTAGTAAATGAAATATGTACAGTACATAATTATAAAAATTTATTTAAGTCAACTTAACAGTTACAACTGGTTTGCTCCCATTCAGTTAACTAATAGTGATTAATCAGTTTTCTTAGACTGTATAGAAGTGGTGAAGGGCAACTTTAAATTTCATAAATTTGAATTGAACTTTAAGCTTGAACTTTTTTTTTTCCTTTAAGCACACCCATTAATTGTCTCAGCAAAACGTTAACAATGCAATCTCTCTAAGTTTTAATGAGAAGCGGTAAAAACATCACATAAATAAGTCCACAGCGAACCATAGTGGAGATATTCATTCTTAATTTTCATCGACCAAAACCCACATTGTCATATTCTTTCGGCTACTCATACAGGTTGACAAATATATTTAACATTTGGGTGTAGTTTAATTTCCCTATAAGAAAATACAGAAGCATCACCTTGTGGTTTGTCAGTGGTGTCTTCGGAGAAACCTTCCAGTCTGCAGGCATTGCAGTAAGCCACTGCTGCTAATAGCACTAATAGCTTCATCTGAAAAAGAGTTAAACATGAGGAGAAAAGAGTTGTTTATTTGAGTATTGCATGAATGTGCAATTATTTAAAAAGACATTTTAAATAACAATCTAGAAATAAAAACTACATGTATCTTTAAAAATGCACATACTGTACTGTAAGACCTAAAAATAAAATACAATTATTTCTGCCCTACACTCTCTGAAATGTCTAAGTTTATGTTTATTTATTTTTCACAACAAAGGAGAGCGTACATTAATCACTGTTCACCAAGAACGAAAATGTATTCAAATTAGCCCAAAGACTAGTTTTCACTGGTAGTTCCTTTGATGTTAAAGGCCATACCAATACAAATACAAATTCAAACAAAAAAAATACTCAAATAAACAACATAAACAACAACAACAATATCAAAAAGCCTAGTGTTCGCAATGTTGATTAATAAAAATCCATTCTCTTACAGATTTCGGTATCATATTCCACTGATGTGATGCTGTAAAAGAAAAACAAGCTTGACCAAAATACGTTTTTCTAAGTGGAATAATACAATCCGCTCTAGCTGCACCCTGAGTCACTCTGTTTTCTACAGATTCTACAGTATTATACAGATTATGAAGATCTAATGGCACCTTTTAGAAAAGGTTTGTGTTTGTACCCAAATGGTCTGCATTGGTACCTTAATAGCACAAATAATTATGTGAAATTTACAAAATAATAACTAAAAAGTACAAAAGTGTTTATTTCAAATTGAAAAGTGAATATAGGTTCTTGCATCATAATAAAAAAAGATACTGGAAAAAAAATCCACCAGTAATGATACCGAAAACCTGCTGTTAAGAATAGAAATTGTACAGTACCATGATGTGATGAGATGTGGTGAGGAGTACAAGAAGACTGTTCATTCAAATATGCAAGCACAGGCACTGTAAAAAATCTGTTGGAAAGCTTCAATAAATACTACCTGCAAATATTTGACTGATAGCCAGTTGCTCCAACCAGTGAGTAGCCGCTGTAGCAGCCCCCCATTGTTCTGCACATATACATTAGGCTTATTTAATGGCCTCTTGACATCTGCAATTGTTGCAAAACCCCAGCACTGATCCAATCCAAAATATTTGCATTGGTGGAGTCTGATATTAGATATACAGTATATTTGAACTTTCGTTGACACCTTAACTTCAAATAAAGCCTCAATTCAAGTTTTCCAAGAACTGCTTGAGGTTTCTCAATGGAAATAATCAGTGATAAAAGGTGACTTTATATGTTTTCTATCATTATGATTGTGCTTTATAAATCTAAGTGAACCTGAAGGGTTAATGGCACAGCAGAAATATATGAAATAGAAATGTTTTTAATTATTAATAAACAAACATGATCAGAAAGTTAAATCCTCATAAATACTAAACTTGTTAATTTATTTCTCTAATTTGTTATGATTTATGTGATTCTGTATCACATTATACAAGAACAATCAAATTGCCAATTTGAAGAAATAAAATTTGTAAAAAATAAGATAAAAACTATTGTTGTGGTCAACATGAGCTATAATTTTGTAGAAGTGACCATCTTTTATTCTGAAAATTAAATAATTAAACATGTTATATATATTTACAGTTGAAGTCAGAATTATTTAACCCCCTGAATTATTAGCCCCCCTGTTTATTCTCCCCCCCCCAATTTCTGTTAAACGGAGAGAATATTTTTTTCAGCACATTTCTAAACATAATAGTTTTAATAACTCATTTCCAATAACTGATTTATTTTATCTTTGCCATGATGACAGTAAGTAATATTTTACTAGATAAGTGACATTTAAAGGCTTAACTGGGTTAATTAGGTTAATAGGCAGGTTAAGGTAATTAGGCAAACGTATTGTATAACGAGGGTTTGTTTAGTAGACTATCGAAAAAAAATATTGCTTAAAAGGGCTAATAATTTAAAATAATAAATAATAATAAATAAAAAAAAAATTAAAACTGCTTTTATTCTAGCCGAAATAAAACAAATAAGACATTTTCCAGAAGAAGAATTTTATCACACATACTGTGAAAATTCCATTACTCTGTTAAACATCATTTGGGAAATATTTAAAAAAGAAATTTAAAGGGGGCTAATAATTCTGATTTCAACTGTATATTCTTACATTAGAATTAGACCCTTTAAGCAATTACGCTTTTAACAGCAAGTTTGTCATCTCTCTCACTATTTTTTAGCAGCAAAAAAATGTGTGTGTTTGTGTGCATATTATTTATTGTGGTTGCAGCATCAATCCAAAATCAAACTAATATGGTGCGATTAGGAGAGAGAAGTTTATTTTATTCATCTTGACCATAAGATAAAGATTTTTAAACTGATTTTATGAGCTAGTGGAGCATGTACACTTTCCCATATTAGTTAAATACTAAATTCTATACTTGAGTCCAGCTATATGCAGTTTAAACACGAAACCAAGCAAGCGCATTATTCATGTGTTTGTTTACTCTTTTATCCGTCACTGCAACGCAGCCTCTGCCGAAACGCATTTATTACATTGCTAACTTGCTTAATTTAGCGCATGAAATATTGTGGGTTCGTCTGCTTGCATGTAGCCTATGCAGAATATGTTTTAACAAACTGTATGAACTGTTCTTTAGTGCAAAAAAAGCGGATTCAAAACTTTCACTTTGTGCAATTTCAAGGGCAAAGAAAAAGCGCATGCTGGGTTCAGTCTCTTGTTAACTCGCGAGACGTTTTTTTACCTTGTAAATTTTTATCTTGTAATTACTTTCCCTCGTCTTCAGATCGTCTTCGATTTAAAAATTGCTTGCGAAACCGAGCAAAACTCAACTTTAACTTCCCTCGATTAACGATATGTCAGTCAGCATCAGCAGCAACTGGCAGTAGCGAATAAAACATTGGGATGTCATCTGGGTGGCCAATCATATGACAGGGCTGTCTAGTGCCACTCTGGACATCCCTTTGGCACCTTAACAGAACAACTTTATTTTAAATAACTACTTTTGTTACTCATCTTTTTCTATTCTATTCTATTCTATTCTATTCTATTCTATTCTATTCTATT
>CAIGQZ010034910.1:2755204-2768607 GCA_903798205.1 Danio tinwini
TATATATATATTTTTTTTTTTTTTTTTTTTTTTTTTTTCTATATATATTAATGAATTGCAGTGCAATAATGATGATAATCTCACACTCATAAAATATGCTGGTGATCTGGCATTGTTTTCCTGTCAGGAAGAAATGAATAGCTCCTTATATTTTAAATATATTATAGATTGGTTTGGCAAAAGTTCATTACACCTTAATATTGGGAAAACAAAAGAGCTATGTCTGGGGAGTCAAACAAGAGCAGTAGATACTAGACTTTATAAACCAGTCATCATAAATGGACATATAGTAGAGCAGGTCTCAAATTTTAAGTATTTAGGCACAATTATTGACAATAAACTGAATGTAGAGGCTGTTTATAAGGCAAGCCAGCGCCTCAGTCTCCTCCGCAAGTTGAGAAGTTTTAATGTTAGTACACAGACTTTAAACATGGCATATAGATCATTGATAGAAAGTGTTCTCACATATAATATTGTTTCATGGTTTGGTAACACAACACTTGAACAGAAGAAGAAATTATCGCAAATTACCAATCAGGCAAATGAGATAACAAACAACTTTCACTGCAGGTTCCATTTGACTCCTTTATGGAAAAAACAGCAGTTGCGATTTTTAAAGATAATACACATCCCCTTCACTCAGCATTTGAATTGTTACCATCAGGACGCAGGTTCAGAATTCCTAAAGCACGAAGAAATGCTTATAAAAAGTCATTTATGCCAATTGCAGTTGTTTCAAAGCGGATCAGTTTGTAGTGAATGGGGTGGTTACCAAGAATGATCTGCAGTAGTTTGTATGGGGCTAATTTGGTTTTTAAACTTTTAACCTATGTTGTTGTCTTAATGGGTGTTGTTATTGTGTGATTGTTGTATGTACTGTATGCAATTGCTGTCTTAAATCCAGTGTCAAAGACAAGTTTCCTTTCTGTGCCAAACAGAACGCAGAATAAAGTTTAAACTAAAAAAAAAACTAAGATTTTATATATATATATATATATATATACTGATTAGCATGTTCAGGTGTGTTTGATTAGTGTTAGAGCAAAACTGTGCAGGACTCCGGCCCTCCAGGAATGAGTTTGCCCACCCCTGGGTTAGGGTAATTAGGTAAGTTATTGTATAATGATTACATTTGTACACTATCGAAAAAATATAGCTTAAAGAGGCTAACAATTTTTTTACTTAAAATGGTGTTAAAAAAATATTACTGCTTTTATTCTAGCTGAAATAAAAAAAAAATATTCCAGAAGAAAGAAATATTATGAGACATACCGTGAAAGTTTCCTTGTTCTGTTAAACATAATTTGGGAAATATATATATATATACATATATATATATATATTTTTTCTGTAACTGAATTAGCACAAAAGACATCTCAAAATATACAACAAAATATACGCCAGCCGTTTTGATTACCTTTCATGTTGTCTAATATGCTTTCGACGGATAACAGATCAACTCAAGGTTTATAAATGTAACACTCGGCATTGCAGGAAACCACCAAGAAGAGGAGAGAACACATTCGCAACAGCCACTGAGAAGATGAAGAAACAGGTCAGTAAGTAAAGGGTTAATAGTAAAAAAAAAAAGTATATTAAATAACTATATTTGCCAAAAATGCAATACAAATGTTTTACAGAAACTCTCCTATTGTAATATAAGCCAGATCTGATAATAGTAGTATTTGGTTGTGGTGAAAATGTCTGGAAAGCTGTATCATCTGTTATGAATAATAAACTGTTACTGTACCATGATGTCAGTGTTTGCAGTCTGAGCAGGTGCTGATGCAGGATCCGTTAAGACTCCACCAGTGGCTGAATGGACACACACACACACACACACACACACACCTTTTTATATCATATATTTCTGTAATAAATCAAACCTATTTGTCCTGGCTTAAACAAGAACTGAGTTTGAGCATGGGAAGGTAAGGACATTTTCCACAGCAATTAATTAACTCTTTAAGCCCATGTTTGATCATGTCATTTCATTTTGTATGCCTTGGCACTATTAATACATTTAAAATATTTGATTGTTTTCTTTTTTTTATTGGTCCCTTCAGCTCAATCATTACCGGAGAGACCACTTGAAAATGATCAGAATCTTTAATTTATAATGTGTTTAATGTGTAATAATGTCAAAAATTTCCCTGTGTAAACTACTAATGACATTTCTTCCAAATTTAAATAAAAACAATCTTTGCATAAAATAACAAAAGGTTGAGGTTATTAATTTTTAGACAACTCCATGCATATTTTTTTCCACTTAAGAAGAGTTAGTAAATCAATACATTTGGTAAAATAAAATGTCCAATGAAACCGTATTGTTCTGACCAGTTGTCATTTTCTAAATAAAGCTCTAAACGACAGTATTTTTTTTTTTAAATCTGAAAGAAAGACTATCAGGCTTTAATAGAATAAAGCTTATAGTAACATTTTGCTCAAACCCATGCCTACACTGTAAAACCCAACAGTCAACTTTATCAAATGAAATGAGTGTAGTTAACTCAAAATGTACTCAAAGTTAATTCTACTCACGTGAAAAGAGTTTTGAACTCAGAGTTGAAGGTAATGAGTTAATTAAATACCTCATTACCTCAACTTAAATGGTTCACAGTACTCGTATAGATTTGCTTTTTAAAACTTAAATGGTTTGTTTCAATTGGTTTTCTCAAACAGTTTGAGTTACCTTAACTTATTGGGTTTCACAGTACTCAGGATTAGTCTTTGAACTTTAATGGTTTGTTGCAATTGTTTTCCTCAAATGGTTTGAGTTACCTTAACCTTTTGTGTTTTACATTGTGATAAATCCAGAGAAACTGAATTTCCAAGTGCTCTCATTTTCTTTTCGGCTTAGTCCCTTTATAAATCCGGGGTCATCACAGCGGAATGAACAGCCAACTTATCCAACACGTTTTTACGCAGCGGATGCCCTTCCAGCCGCAACCCATCTCTGGGAAACATACGCATACACTCATTCACACTCAAACACTACAAACAATTTAGCTTACCCAATTCACCCGTACCGCATGTCTTTGGACTGTGGAGGAAACCAGAGCACCTGGAGGAAACTTCACACAGAAACGCCAACTGACCCAGCCGAGGCTCGAACCAGCGACCTTCTTGCTGTGAGGCCACAGCACTACCTACTGCACCGCTGCGTCGCCGTTTGCTCTCATTTTATACATTTTTTTTTTTTATTGTTGGTGTGGGTTTGTCTGACTGAAACATATGAAGACTGGTTGAATGGTTAAATCAGTTAATCTCTAATCAAACTGCGCTGTATTTTCAAAGCAACACTTTTTATATCACACCTAACTGTATAAACAGAAATGGTCATAAACTAATATACAGGACACTGTGCAATTGTCATAACCCTTGCAATATAAAAGCACACATTTTAATAAATATTTAATAAACTTTTATTATTTCAGTTCAAGATTCCTCCAGGTATACCCCGATTTCTAAGACCTAACATAGCCTTAAGTTACATTAAAAACCAACAACAGTGTTACAGATTGCTACATTCACAGATGTCAATTGCACAAACATGATTCGTACATATAAATGAAATAGCTGTATCTCCCTTTCAACAGTTCAATTGATTTAAAATGTTTTCAATACAAATATTGGCTAAACATTACAAAATACTCCCGGATTCACATATAAAAATATATATATATATATATTAATGCACATTAATACGGTGTCAAAAAATGTGTTAGCAAAAGATACGGTTTTATATCTCTGTGGCTGTAAGACTTTAAATATGCACCATTAGACACGTCAAGACCTACTGTAGAAAAGGCAGCATTAATTAATAAAGACTCAAAGTATATTAGCACTTTTCTCTGTTAAACATACTGCAAAATATTCAGGAGTTGAAATACTGTTAGTGTAACAAATCTGCAATTATAGACACTCAAAACATTAAATGCAAATTATTTTTCTGAATAATGAGGTATAAAAGAAAAATTAAAGATGTTTGTTGTTTGGCATTTAGAGGTGAAATTATTATTTTTTTTAAAAAAGTGCAAGTCGACATGTTCTGATTTACTGTTAACAAAGACTCAAAAGTTTTGAAGAAAGTGAACAACAGCAATAAATATAAAAAAATAAATAATTTCCCCAAGACTGTGTCTCTATCCTAGCAGTATGTTAATGAAGGCGGGTTTGGGGAAAGGCCAACAGTATTCGTTTGGAACGGGTCCCAACACGTTGCACTCGAAGAAGGAGAAGAGCGGGAACCAGATGCGTGCTCTCCGGCTGTGCTGATAGGCCTGTGTGTTGGCCAGCGTGTGGTAATACAGGAACAGTCGGGTGGTGATGTAGAAGGCGATGAAGACGTCGATGGAGTAATGTTCATGAGCCGCCAGGATGAAGAAGATACCAAACAGGTTCAGCACCCACGACATGGTGTGGATGAAGTTCCAGTTACGCGGCGTGTCTGAAAGATTACATAAAGAAACTGATCACACACAAACAAAAACAAATGATATTGACTCTTAAGGGGAAAGTTCAGAAAAAAATAATTCTGCCATCATTTACTCAACCTTTACTTGTTCAAGTTCTGCTTGCTTTTGTTGAACACAAAAGGAGATATTTGGATGCTGGTACTCATTGACTTCCATTTTACTTAGTTTTTTCTACTATGGACGTAGATTGGGTGCTAAGAACCAGCATTCTTCAAAATATCTTCTTTTGTGCTCAACAGAAGAAAATCATAAAGGTTTAAAACCACATGAGCGAGAAGAAATTTTTGGTGAGCTATCTCTTTAAGTATAGGTATAATACTGTGAGATTGATCGACAGAGAAGCTAACCAATCACAATGCTGATGTTGGCTTATTATTATTATTTTGTTTACTTTAATTCAATCATTTACTCATGATTAAAGGGATAGTTCGCCCCAAAATGAAAATGTACTCACTACACAAACTTAAGTGGTTCCAAAAGTTTTCCAAAAGCAGATCTTTTGAAGAGAGCTGCAAACCTGTAACCACTGACATCCATAGACAATAATATGGAAAACAATGTTTACACGTTTTCAGATTTCTTTAAAATATCTTATTTTGTGTTCAACAGAAGAAAGAAACTCACAAGGATTGGGAACCACTTAAAGGGTGAATAAATAGTGAGCAAATTTAAATTAATCATATGAAAGTATTTCAAAGAACTTTCTTTCTGCTTCGGTCCAAAATCAACATCAAAAATTATTTACCATTTTCTCTGGCAGTGTGGGAAATTACAGTGAGAATGTTTTATACTGTATAGAATTGTGGCAAAAAACTGTTTGAGAAACTGATTCTGCTTGGATTGTGAGATTTTTAAAACGCATCACTATTCGCTTGAATTGTTTTCGAGCTTAGTTTTTAACAGCAGGTGGCGCTGTATGTTTATAAAAAGAGCCATTGTCTGCTTGCATCCAATTCCTTACAAATCCCACTAAAACCTAATCATTAAGAGTGTTTATAGTGAGCTGTGTTTACATTAATCTCACAATCCATTCAAGAGAGACCAACAATGCAATTTGAAAATCTCACAATTAGTTGCAGAATTAATTTCTTAAATGTAGTTTTTTTTTGCCACAGCTAAATATTATACAAAAATGTTCTATACAAAATATATATACAGAAATTTTCAAAGAGGAAAACTCTCTCCAGAGTTTGTGTACTTACATTCAGTGACAAAAAAGTTAAGCATGGTGAGCACAACAGTGTGTCCACTGAACATGTAATCTCCACATGTATGAACTCCAGTTAAAGACATGCCGAGTCCACTCCAGATTTCCAGCGCGCGCTGCACTTTAGTCCAAGCATCGCCATATATCTGCAAAACACACACATAGGATATTAGTGGACACAAATTAGAACTACACATTTCTGGATAGACAAAGTTGTGTTTTTTTTCCTGAACAGGCAAAATAAGTCATTTACTAGAGGTTCTGATAAAATAATATTTGCTGCAGTCTTTTTTTATATATTATCATTATTAATTAATTAAAATAGTATTTAAATCTCAGTTTAAATTCGATAACTCACTCATAAAGACTTGGGTTACATTAGACAATCATTCAGCATTTTTGAACAATCGCTTGAAGAAATGATTGAGTCATAAATTCTGTTTAATTGGTAATTTGTCACCACCTGCTGGAGTAACAATAAAACTGTTACAACATTTAAAGCATCAAGTTCCTTTGATCACTACCTGACATCAGTATGCCTATAAACTGTTATCCCTGTGACAATATGAATGCTTGTAACATGGAAAAATTAGACTGCAATGATTTACATTTATATAAAATTTGGTAAAACTTAGGCCGTAGTCACACTATGTACAGTTGCCTTAAACCGGGCCAAAGCACACTTGTCCCCCCTCCCGTCTCCCCCGACAGCCCACACTCACATTACAATCTGGTCTGGGCACGCTTAAGTCATCGATGATGCGCTACTCAGTAAGCGCTCTCGCTCAGCACAGTGGGGATTTCTTTAGTTATATCATTTAAGTCGTTTGATATGCGGTGACACGCAGTCTAATATTTCCAATAGTATCTGGATGCAGCCTTTATGATGCAAGCTGAGACTGCATCACTCAGCGATGCAATGTCAGACACAATGCAGTCAATGGAGTGAGTGACGCTCAGGCCCACCTCTTCCAACCGGGCCAGGGCCGCCCAAGTGAACTGTGCCTGAGCCCAATTCAGAGCACTCACACTTCTTAAACGATCCGGGAAATGGGCCTGGGCATGGTTCGGATAGCATAGTGTGAGTACAGCCTTAGCATTAGTCATTAGTAGGGCCAGACGGAATCTGTGGAAGTTTTTTGCTATTTCTGCTGAGAATTTTGGTAAAAATCTGCAGATTTCTGCAGAATTTTTTTAGGAGTATCATAGCTAAAACCTTAAAATGTGAAATAAAAAAAATAATATCTTTTTAACTTTTATTTAATGTTTAAAATGCTAATTCAATTAGATTAACAGTAAATAGTTAACTGTAAGTAAATAAACAGAATTAATGATGGGCTAAAAATCTGCGGAAAATCTGCGGAATTCTGCGCATGCAGATTCCGTGTGGGCCTAGTCATTAGCATAGGTTCAGTCACTTTATTTTCTTGTGGTCTACTGACTGGACGTAATTTACAAGCACATACATTTTTTCTACAAATCCTCATCCTAATTTAGCAGTCTACTAGCACTCTACTTATACGCTAAAGTGTTACAGTGAACAAAAATATCTGAAGGACATAAAAAAAAAGAATAAACCAAACATAAATGTAAAAAATATATATTTTTTTATTTTAAAGGGCACAAAAATACCACTTTTTCCAGATTTAAATTAAACCTTTGTGTCTCCAGAATGTGTCTGTAAAGTTTCAGCTAAAAACACCCATAAGATTTTTTATTATACCTTTCATAAGTTCCAATTTTATAGCTTTGAGCAGCAGGTAGCGGTTTTTGTGAACAGTGTTTTTTTTAAGGCTAGTCCTTCACGCCCACTTTCTCGGCTGCGTCAGACAACAGACAGTCAGACAAGAAGGAAGCAGATCTCGTGTAACGCTTGTGAGAAATACTACAGTAAAAACTTTAACAATGAGTATTTGATGCATTTGTTGTGGAGTTGCAACGATGAGTCACACACAATGTCATTACAAAGTTCACGCACGCACACAGATACCCACACACAGCACGGACACACACACAGACAGCGCGCGTTTAGCTTTGCACTGTTTTTGCACACAAATGTGACAGGATACAGGTTAATATCCACTGCTGTATGGATATCTGTTATGTTAATGTACAAAATAAACCTGATTTAACGTCCACAAACCGGGATTGAAGCATCTTCTTTTTATAACTGTTCTGACACGCGGCTGTGCTGATGAAGTAAAGCTGAAGTAAATGGCTGTAATTCATTAACATGCTCTGTTTTAAAACATTTTAAACTTGTAAAACTCACTCTTGATCACATTTGATGATGATTGATGATCCTAGCAAACTGAACAGGCATTTTATTCCCGGTTGTTTTGCGCACGTCCTGTCTTGTTGATTTGATTTTACACGTTACTACGGAGACGTGTTAAAACGCAGCTGTCAATCAATTCGGTGGGCGGGGGGACCGCACTCCTGCAGTCAGTCTTAAAACCAATCCAATTGGTCCACTATTTTTATGTTTTTAATTTGAAAAAATAGGACTGGCTGTGTTTATATCACCCCAATATGACGGTCTATACACTATACCTATACTGTATGTCTGTCAAAACAGCTTGAAAAATAGATTTTTCATCATAGGTGCCCTTTAATAAAAATAAAATAAAATAACACTATGTCAATGGTCCATTTTAGACTAACTGAAAGAGTCTTTGCAATTATTTGTCCATTTCTTCTACTAGACCGAACATTAAGTTTAATATTGTAATGATTGTTGGTTGATATGTAGTTGTGAAGATACTTACAGTTAGATCAATGTTCAATATGGACTATCAATACAAAAATGTAACCCTTAATATTATAAATATTTACTGAAGAAAATGCGGTGGTATTTTGCCAATGTAAAAGCCGTGGCCACAACACTAGGTCTTTGTAGGTCTTTGTAGCTTTGTAATTCTGTCACCTTGTAACTGATGACAGAATTAAAGGAAAAAGACGATGAATTGTTTGTATATACTGATATTACATTTAAAGTAAAGAAATGAAGATGCCTTGCAGATCAAATTATTATTTGATTCTCAAGAAAACACCCATGTAAACAAGACCAGTACATCAAACATGCTTTCTAACATCACATTTCCACTGAACATCAAATAATACCACAGAATTTCATTAAACGCCTTGACATTAACACATTTAATGAGCAGCCTGTTTAGCAAAGATGCATAAAATAGATCAAAAGAGACAGAAAAAAAAATGTTTGCCAAATCATTTTTCTTTCACAAATAAATACTGTAATATTGAAGAACTTATTATTCATTAAAGAATCCTGAACAAATATCCCGGTTGCCATGCAAATGTTAAGCTAATAAGAACAAATGTTTCCTGAGCACCAATAAGCATATTAGCATGATTTCAGGAGAATTCTGTCTGGCTTAAGTAATGCTGCTAAAAAAAACATTTTAAAATATATTAGAGCAGAAACTGTATTAATAATAATAATAATGAAAATTTGCAATAAATATCACAACGTTTTTATTGTGTTTTGATTAAATAAATGCAATCTTGCTGCTAAGCTGAAGACACTTTATTCCAATTTTGTTTATAGAGAATGTGGTTCAAAGACGTAATTGTGTTTTTAAGCATTAAAATAAAAATGTATGTTTAGTATGTGTATTTATTGCCTATGCTAATTTTTTTTGAAAAGTCTAATAATTATAAGGTTGAATTTTTTTTCAAAAATATATAAATGTTATAACTTTTTTAACATTTTATAAGCAAAGAACTGAAAGATTAAATAATCAAATGCAATGTTTTGTACTTATTTATAGTGGCCAAATAAAATATCCCCAACTAAAATTAAAAACATGATATTTGCCAGTTTATATAAGATTCATAGGCAGCTTTTACTAAATATTAAATGACCGTCTTCATACAGCTGTATAATGATTGTTTCCCCTTTACAATGAATTTCCTTAAATTCTGATTTTGATTAATACTCGCTTCATACCTTAATTTGTGCACTGAATGTTGCCTATTGCACCGAATACAATATTACATATGACACATTTCAGCTCTAATTCTGTTGTAAGAGATTCAACCACAACCCGAGAAACAAGATTTTTACAGTGTAGCATGTGTTGTCAGGAAACGCAAGCAGGAAATTGAGTTGGCCAAAGCACGTCTGATTTCACTGGCTGTCACAGATGTACCTCAGAGGAAGAAAATGAGAAAGACAGAATGTGTCTGTTTATAACTCTGTATATCTGCGGTTTTCTCACCTTGCCTGAGCACTGCAGATGATGACCAGGAACAGACAGTGAAGTGACAAACATCGTGACGCAGCGCAGCAAAAACACAGTGCCTGTCAAATTACACAGCCTGCGAAACAGAATAGACCTAAAACACACAAAATGAAATGGCAAAATGATGAAATTGATCAAAAGTTCAAATATATTAAATACATAAGCTAAGCATATTTTGTAAATGTGAGGCTCAATAAAATATTTTGTAAAAATTGAAAATATATTTAATTTCAACCTTAATTCAACCCTGTTTTTTCAGGGTCAAATAAACATTTCATTCATTCATTTTCTTTTCGGCTTAGTCTCTTTATTAATCTGAGTTCGCCACAGCGGCATGAACCACCAAATTATCCAGCACGTTTTACGCAGCGGATGCCCTTCCAGCTGCAACCCATCACTGGGAAACACCCATACACTCATTCACACACATACACTATGGACTATTTATTTTACCCAACTCACCTATAGCACTGCACCACCGTGCTGCCATAAACACATTTCTAACCTTATAATTGAATGTAAATGTAGATCTAAAGTCTATTAAATTGTAAATAAAAAATACATTATTAAAATAAAATAAATATTTAGAAAATTAAACAGTGTTTCTTGCTTTTAAATTTTTAGACAAATTTTTTTTTATTTTTTTTATTTTATATTTATAGTATATTTTCAAAAATACACTAAATTTGTTATTATTTTTAGATTTTTTTAAACAATTTAATTTAATTTAGGGCCGTCACGGTGGCGCAGTGGGTAGCACAATCGCCTCACAGCAAGAAGGTCGCTGGTTTGAGCCCCGGCTGGATCAGTTGGCATTTTTGTGTGGAGTTTGCTTTTTCTCCCCGTGTTCCTCCGGTTGCTCCGGTTTCCCCCAAAAGTCCTAAGACACGTGCTATAGGTGAATTGGGTAAGCTAAAGTCTTCGGTGGTGTTTGTGTGTGAATGAGTGTGTATGGATGTTTCCCAGTGATAGGTTGTAACTGGATAGGCATCCACTACGTAAAACATATGCTGGATAAGTTGGCAGTTCATTTCGCTGTGGCGACCCCATATACATTAACGGACTAAGCCAAAAAGTAAATTAATTTTATTTTATTTTTATAATTTTAATTTAGGAAGTATACATTTTGGCCATTTTCCCCATCTATATTTCTCCAAATATACCTGAAAATATATATATATATATTTACCATATGTGAATAATAAAAAAAAATTCACACTTTTAGCAGAGTGAAAAAACAACCACTAATGTACTAACCAAAATCATTCTCATTCATTCACGATCAAATTACATGTTGCAGGAAGCTCTTTGTCTGATAATTAACCATGACAATAACATTTGCATGATATTTGCATAGCAATAAAGCATTTTTATAAGTACCAGCAATTTCTGATCAGACAGTTTTAAGAGCACAGTAAACTTCATTAAGTGTTTGTATTTGACCGTTTACCTGTGTCTGTGCATCAACAAAACCAGCATTAACATGGAGCCCAATACCACTGCACACGCTTCAGCCATAGCAAAGGCCCAGGGAATCCTGGGAACACTGACACATAAATAACAAGGTTAAGACTCCCAAACCACAAGAAAAACATTCATTTGAACTGAACAAATGAAAGCAAAGTTGAACAGTGCATTTAGAATAATCAAATAAAATCAAAATGAAATAAGAGTAGTAGTAAATCTCAGAAGAAGGGCAGGGGGCCCTCTCCTGTGGAAACTACATTCTATGTGATGTGACTAATTATCACACAACTAGATTCATCTCACAGAAGGAAATGTTTCAAACACTCAAGTGAAGTCATTGAGTTTGGAGTAAAAACATGATATTAAATGTGGTATTTTCACAAATGCTGCTATGTCTGAAAGCACGTTCTGGAGATTCATTACTAAATCACAGAATGCCTTCACTTCACATGCACCTTAGATAAATCCCTGAGGCCTAATTTAGAGCAATATCCCCCACATAAATGTTCACAACGATGTCAAATACATAAAAAATATTAAGCTGAGTTTTTACATTTTTTACTAAGTATTTAGTAAAGTAAAAGAGAAGGCACTACGCCAGATGTTTACAAAAGTTAGTCCAGTGGATCAATCAAAGATAAAGACTGCAGTAATAAAAATATGCACATGGATATGCAGGGTATAAAGCACCTGAAAAAATGTATATGCTACAACAGAGGATACAAAGTGTGCAAAGTGCAAGAACAGTGAGAACGTGTGAAGTGTTTTATGACCAACTAAACCGGATGAGATGTCTGAACTGTCTAAGCTAACTGAGTGTATTAAAGATGTTAAAGACTGGATGACCAACAATTTTCTTCTCTTAAACTCAGACAAAACAGAATTATTACTTATTGGGCCTAAATCCTGTACACAGCAGTTCTCACAACTCGACCTGCAACTAGAGGGATACAAAGTTAGAGTTAGCTCTACTATAAAAGATCTGGGTGTCATATTAGACAGCAATTTAACCTTTGAAAAATCATATATCCCATGTCACAAAAACTGCCTTCTTTCATCTGAGAAATATTGCTAAATTGCGAAGTATGCTATCCATCTCAGATGCAGAAAAGCTAGTCCATGCTTTGCTGACTTCTAGGCTGGATTACTGTAATGCTCTGTTCGTTGGTTGCCCCGCATCCTCTATTAACAAACTTCAGCTAGTACAAAATGCAGCTGCCAGAGTTCTTACAAGGTCTAGAAAATATGATCATATCACCCCAATTTTATCCTCCTTACACTGGCTGCCTGTTAAGTTTCTTATTGAATTTAAAATATTGCTTCTTACCTATAAAGCCTTAAATAATCTAGCTCCTGTTTATCTAACCAACCTCCTGTCTCGCTACAATACAACCTGCTCTTTAAGATCTCAAAACTCAGGGCTTCTTGTAGTACCTAGAATAGCAAAATCGAGTAAAGGAGGTCGAGCCTTCTCATTTATGGGCCCTAAACTCTGGAATAGCCTTCCTGATAATGTCCAAGGCTCAGACACACTCTCACAGTTCAAAACTAGATTAAAGACCTATCTTTTTAGCAAAGCATACACTCAGTGCATTACATAGCGATATGACGCAGGATGTGCCCCACACAGGATTTTGCTTCTTGTTTATATACACTATGAACAGCAGCTACGCTAATTATTCTCCTTATTCTGTATTTCCACCTGGGGGTACTCATCTCGAGGCCCTCAGACTATGCAGTGCCACTGATGCGATCCAAGACCAGCGACGAGATGATCCCAATGTTTCTGGACTAGGACGTATCCTGAGCTGCTGCTGTGGTGGTCATGGTAGAGAGGATGAGACTGATTCCTGTGATGCTCCAGGACAGACGAGTCTTCGCTGAGGTCCAGCTTCTGCGCCTAGACTGCAGCTCTGCACAAGACGTTTGGCCATAGGAGAAATGGTCGTGCCCAACTGAGCCTGGTTTCTCTCGAGGTTTTTT
>CAIGQZ010034910.1:2806278-2826012 GCA_903798205.1 Danio tinwini
TAATTAACCTAGTTAAGCCTTTAAATGTCACTTTAAGCTGTATAGAAGTGTCTTGAAAAATATCTAGTCAAATATTATTTACTTTCATCAAGACAAAGATAAAATAAATCAGTTATTAGAGATGAGTTATTAAAACTATTATGTTTAGAAATGTGTTGAAAAAAATCTTCTTTCCGTTAAACAGAAATTGGAAAAAAATAAATAAAAACAGGGGGGCGAATAATACAAATATATATTTTATTTTACATTTTTTTAAGGAATGCCATTCAGGAAAATGTGAGTATACGGAATTAAGTGAAACTTGAATATATAGAATGAATGTCTGAATATTTGGGTTGAAACTTGAATATATAATGAAAGTTTGAATATATGGAATGAAATTCTTATGTCATCAGCGCAAAAAGTTAATTCACAGAGAGTTCATTTAGTTTATTCTAAACAGACATTAAAAACAGCAATTTTGTGAAATATTATTTTAATTTAAGGCAAACTGATTTTCCATACCCATTACTCTTTAGTGTCAGATCATCCTTCAGATTATTTATCCCAAGTTTAGTTTATGAATAAACTAATTAAAACAGAACACTTTGAAACATCACAGATGTCTTTACTGTAATTTCCACCAATTCAGTGCATCTTTGCATAATAAAATTTACATTATTCAGACAATCATTAATTCAAAGCAAACAAATGAATCAATCAATTTTACTGACCCAAAAACTTTTGAACAATTGAAAAACAAATCTGCTTGCTTACCTGAAGAATGATGTGTATCATCTTTGTTGTAGTTATGGCGGTAAGGAAGGATGGGCTCCTGCTGCCTACCTGAAGAAGATCCAAGATGGCGTCACAGCCAGCAACCAATCAGCAGAGTCAAATAAAGCATCTGTTCAGGGCCAGGTGGAAATCATCGGAAACCTGATGGAGATCAGCAACCTCCTGAACAAGAAACCAGCTAATGAACGCCATTCACACACACAAACTGATGGCCACTCAGCAAACACATACAGACTCTCACAGACGGACTCATACACTCAATACAGCAGTGATGAAGATCAGACTGAAGTCAACACAGAGAGAGACTCTGAGGATCAGATCAAGGCTCACATGGACACCAATGTCTCAGACAGCAGCAGGTCTGTGTCTGTGTCCGTATCAGATGCTTGTGTTTCTGCATCTGCTTCTGAACTCTGTGTTTCTTCAACTGTGTCCTCATTCAAGACCAAAACCGTCCCTGCATCCCCTGCTATTGCACGAGTCGCCCCGCAGAGGTTCCACAGCGTTGAGAACAGTGAGAGTCAAGACTACTTTCAATCTTTTTCTCCTTTTTGGATTTTTTTTTAACTTCCTTAATGTTTGTTTACATTTTTCTTTTCATTTTCATTATTTTTTCCCTTTTTTTGTTGGGGTGGGGGTGGATTATTTTTTGTTTGCCCCATTTTTTCTTTTTTTTCTTTCTTTTTTACTTTTCATTTATTTTTTCTCTTGTTTTGTTGTGGTGGGGGTGAAGTAGTTTTTGTTTGCGCCTTTTTGCTTTTGTTTTTTTTTCCTTTTTCTTTTCAATTTTGATTAGACTTTTTTCATTTTTTGCTTTTCTGTTTGTTTTTTCTAATTTTTTTATTTTCTTTTTTTCTTTCTTTTTACTTTTCATTTATTTATTTTTATTTTTAATTGAATTGACATTATTTCTTTTTCGCCTGTTTTATTTCATCATTATTATTATTATTATCATTATTATTTTTCTCTGTAAACCAATTAAGCATATTTTTCAATTTGTCTCCCCTTCAATCCAGAACCACCATCAAACAATCTAAAACCGCCTCCCCGTCGCGAAAACAGCCTGGTCAGTGTGTCCTTCTCATTTTTCCTTTTCTCTGAATTTCTCTTTCTTTATCACAAACACAAATAGGTCAGTCTGTGGTTTGTAATAGTGCTGAGCAGCATATTTAGCTGGTGTTGTGCTTCAGGGTTTTCAGTTGCCGCAGCCGCCGGATCCCCCTACTGTTGAAGCGGAGTATTACACCATCGCGGAGTTCCGTTCCTGCCTGACCGACGGCATCAGCTTCAGCGGAGGACAGAGAGCAGATGTACAGCACCTCATTTAACTTTTTTCTGAGTTTAATACTCTACCGTTTAAAAGTTTGAGTTTAGTTGGCTAAAATAGTATTATCACTAAATACTAAATACTTTTGTTCAGCAAGGTTTTAGTAAGGTGTAATTTTAAAGTGTTCCATATTGTACTTATATGCACAGACGAATTTAGTAAAACAAACAAAAAAAAAAGTAATGTAATGTGATGTAATGTGTATTTATATAGCGCATTTTATTGTGTATGACCATACACCCAAAGCGCTTCGCAATCATGAGGGAGGGTCTCTCCGCAGCACCACCATATATTTTTTGCTGTGGTTGCCAAGTCATAGTGTGGTCTATCAATATCGGGTGGTTATTAAAAAAAATGTAAAACAACTTCAAAATAATTTCACTTTAAACATAATTTGCACATTGTTACTTTTGACCCCATCAGTAGGGTCAAAAGTAACACAATAATTTCTAGATTTACTGGCTTATTCTTGTTTGTTCTAGATATATCTTCTGTATGATCGTTTTAATGTTCACTGCAAATAATTTTTGTCCTTTATTCTTGCAAAAATGTCAAAAAACAAATATGAAACTGCATTTTCATTTTAAATTTCAGCTCCATCAAATGTTTCAAAAGCAATCCAACAATGCAGTATGTTAATGGTTTCTACAATTTATTTTTATTATTATTATTGGCAATATGCATTATTTTATAAAACATGTGAATCCAAACATTGTAAGCTCTAATATGAAAGTGAAAAATAAGGTATGACTACAAGCAGTGGCACATAAATAACAGTGTTACTTTCGTCCCCACAGGAACTTTTGCCATTAAAACCTGATTTACTTTTAAACCGAAAAAAAATCAGACATTTCAAACTTAAGCATGTGCTGTTGCACTCAGTAACCTATAAACTGGTCATTAGTGTGACTCATGAAAAGAGAAACACAACTTGTTATAAAAAAGCACTGCTACAGTAATTTGCTTTTTGCACTTAATAACTAAATTTCGAACCTAACCGCAGGACACTGTGCTGAATTCAGCTGATATTTGGCAGCTCCATCAAGGGTTGCATGCTGAATGTTCTGTCATAGCCTGGAAAGCAAATGTTGTCTGGGTTTCAAGAAAATCACTGTGTTACTTTCGTCCCACATTACTTTCGTCCCTGCTCTCCCCTACTACTTAAAATAAAAATTGGCATTTTATAGTAAAATAAAAATATATTTATCTTTACAAAACTATATTGAAATTTAGCACATTGTATTGTTATAATGTTAAAAAAAAATACATTATGGAAATCACACAAGAATGAGAAAAAAGCTGAATATTCCAGTTAATAACATTACAAGCTAATTAATAGATATTACCCATTCACAATAAATATATAGATACAGATTTATTTTAAATAGATGAGATCTGGAAAATTATTAGCTCTTTTTTTTCAAACTTCAAATAAATGTTTATAACATTAAGATCAGTGTTGGATTTCACTTGCATGAATAAAGAAGTCCATATGTCCATCAACATACTTAATGTTAAAGAAATCATATTTACACTAGCGGTCAAAAGTTTGAAGTCAGTATTTTAATTTTATAATTAATAAGAATTTTAATAATTTAACGATTTAAATAAAAGTATTCAGTTCATAAAAGCAGCAAAATGTTAAATTGTTAATACTTAATTATTAAATATTTATTTATTACTTATTATATGCATTCAGTGATTATTGCTTTTATTACTACCATTATTAAAATTAATTAATATTAGAGGGATTTCTGAAGGATCATGTGACTTAAGATTGGAGTAACAAAGCTAAAAATTCATCTTTAAAGTCACCAATAAATCAAACCTATTCATATTGATTTTGTTAGCTCACATTGCTAGTTTTGTGGTTAAACAATTCATCTGTGCATGTCATTAAGAAAAAAAAAATAGTTTGCCCTTATCTTTAATTAAAATCTGAAAATGCACTTCCTGTTTTTTTGAGTCAATTTATTCGATTAGGTGATTTTGAGGTAATGGGCGGCTAATGCTGCTCCAACTGTCCAACTGACAACAAACAGAAATGGTGAGGAAGAGGTATCTGTTAGGTTGTAATAACTCTTCTAAAACCCCATTTCCAGATCTTTCTGAATGAAATGCTGACTTTACTACATTCATTCAGCCCATGTTTGCTCATTTAAAATATTGTTTATCTAGGAACTGCTTCACAATACACTCTCAGAAATAATGGCACGCAATTTAAAAATGTGTTTCTCTAGGAACTGCGTGACAATATAGAAATAAAGGTATGCAAGTACTGCGGTGGTATCTTTACAAAAGGTACAAATTTGTACATAAAAGGTCCATATTAATACCTCAAGGGTACATATTGGTACCTAAAAAGTACAAAAGTGTTCCTCTTAAAATTTGTAGGTGCTAATATATACTTCTGAGGTACTAATATGGACCCTTCAAGTACAAATGTGTACCTTGTGAAAAGGTACCACCCCAGTGACAGCTTGCGTACCTTTATTTCTGAGAGTGTACGAAAAGAATAACGATCGCAGCTTCCGGTTCATTGGGACTTTAAAATCACTGGAATACAAGATTACATTAAATGATAAACTACTTTTGAACAGTTATTTTCTTGTGCAATAACATTTCACAATTTTACAATTTGTACTGTTTGCTAAAATGAATGCAGTCTTGGTGAGCGGGATAAGCTTATTTTAAAACATTATAAAAAAATCCCACTGACCCCAAACCTCTGACCAGTAGTGTATATATCAGCATAGATTAATCAGTGTTTAAACAACCTGGAATACAATATAGTACAATTGTTATACAGAAATATTGTGATAAATAAGTGTAATAAATAACTCAATTTTTTGTTGCAAACAACACTTGCATGCATGACCTAAACCCTGTACATGTTCACAGGTTATTGAGAAGAATTCTGGAGGCTGGTGGTACGTCCAGATTGGAGAGAAGGAGGGTTGGGCTCCGTGTTCATATATAGACAAACGCAAGAAGCCCACCTTGAACCGTCAAACCAGCACATTGACCCGGCCCAAGGTCCCGCCTCCTGCTCCCCCAATCAAAAAGCAGAACTCGCTTCCATGTGTTGAATCTGAAATCATGACCACAACATATCCTCGAGTGTATGAGGAGCCAGAATATGACGTCCCAACAATAGGCCTTGAGTTTGACCCTGATCTGGACTTTTTTCCAAGCGACGCCCCAACTAAAGCGACTCCCCCTTTGTGTCAGCATACAGTTTCCTTTACACTGGGCGATGAAGAGGATGATGAGGGTATATATGCCAATGGTGGCTTCAGAGCTGTACCTCATTGTAAGGATGGCCACTCCCCCTCTTTGGCTCACCGGGCATCTATGTGGGATCCACCAGAATATGACGCCCCAACAATCGAACCCAGTTTTGAAACCAATACAACTCTCTACACAAAATCAAACCAACCTAAACTCAAACAGCAGGCTGATGAGTCAAAATCCAAACCATCCGTACGTCCGAAACCCACAAACCAAGACTGTAGTTCTCTCAGAAAACCTCGAAACCTGCAATTCAGGACCTCCCGGACATCAGAAGAGTCCGAGACTGGTTCGTCGGATGACTTCCAGAGCTGCTTGTCAGATTCGTCTTCATTCCTGTATCGAACTACAGCAGCGTACCAGCAAGAAGAGCCGTGTGAGCTCAGCTTTCCAGCAGGAGTGCAGGTGGAGGTCGTGGAGAAGAAGAAGAGCGGCTGGTGGTTCGTCCGCTGGGGGAATGAGGAGGGTTGGGCTCCCACTTACTACCTACAGCCAATCAAAAGTGGCTCTGAAACAAGCAGCCCAGAAGCCAAAACCACAGAGAAGATCAATTCAGAGTTATCTTGGTCTGCTTCTCCAGAGTTGGAGATTTCAGTGCAGGTAGATGTTGGGAAAATAGGTAAATGCGTAAGTTTGGAGAAAAACGAGCAACGTGTGAACCAAAGCTTGAAGAGTGGACTTCGATCTAACTCACGGATCGGAGTAAAGCAGCTCGCCGTCAGGCCTCAGAATGTCCTTAAGGACAACACTAATGCACATGCAGCCCCCGCGGGTCGGAGGAACGACACACTGCCTGGTAATTCTTCGCTCCTTAGCTACAACGACCAAAGCTCTTCTTCTCATGTAGGCAATACTGAGAGCATAAGGCGGAAGGTACCGGTGTCAATGGTGAAGCCCAAACCTCATTTGATCCACAACAACTTGCGTGAGGAGTACGTTTCTATTGCCGATTATCGAGGCGATGCGGAGACCATGAGCTTCCCTGCTGGTACAAGGCTGGAGGTTTTAGAGAGGAACCCTAATGGATGGTGGTATTGCCGTGTGCTCGACACAACTAAAACACGCAAGGGATGGGTGCCCTCCAACTTCCTGGAGAGGAAGAGTTAGTGCCATCAGAGAAGAAAAAAAACACATTCTGTTTAAAAAAACATCAATATTCATGTGAGATATCTTGCTTCAAGCTGTCAAAGGGAACACAAATAGAGGGTTTTCACACTGAGCATGTTTATTGCTGTTTAGGTGTAGAAGTTCCTGGTGCCTGATGCAATATCATGTGGTTTCTTTAACTTGGTGCATTTGAATTCATTTGTATATCACCATGAAACATGCTTGCTGCATGATAGGAAACAGAATGCGGGTGATTATTTTGTGTTTTTCATTGTTGTTAAATTCATTTGGTGCTATTATGTCCAGAAAAAAAAAATCTACAACACTTGCACAGCAACAATTGGAACAATTTTAGTTCTAGGTACACTATTTGGGGGAACTAAATTAGCTGCTACTTCAGAGTATAACAAAAACTACCAGTGACATAAGTTTATGTTAATTGACCAAATGCACGCCATATGAAACAACAGCACAACTGTTATTTGTTTTGCTGTGCAAGATCCCAGCAAACAGTTTTGTATTCAATAGACATCTAAATGTAATGTAATGTGTATTTATATAGTGCATTTATTGTGTATGGCCATACACCCAAAGCGCTTCACAATCATTTGTGTTTGTCTTTCCACACCACCACCAGTGTGCTGCATCCACTTGGATGATGCAACGGCAGCCACAGGACAACGGCGCCAGTGCGCTCACCACACATCAGCTACTGGTGGAGTGGAAAGATAGTGATAGAGCCAATTTGGAGGATGGGGATGATTGGGAGGCCATGATCGTAAGGGCCGATTGAGGGACTTTGGCCAGGACACCGGGATTACACCCCTACTCTTTACGAGAAGTGCCATGGGATTTAATGGCCACAGAGAGTCAGGACCTCGGTTTAATGTCTCATCCGAAAGATGGCGCCTACTGACAGTATAGTGTCCCCTTCACTTTTACTGGGGCATTAGGACTCACACAGACCACAGGTTGAGCACCCCCTGCTGGCCTCACTAACACCACTTCCAACAGCAACCTAGTTTTTCCTGTGTGGTCTCCCATCCAGGTACTGACCAAATGACTAAATGTAGACAGCTTGGCTAAAACAAGGCTAAACTTGGGCTGTCAGTGAAAATCTAATAGTCGTCTAAAAAAAGCCCAAAACTAGACTAGTCGTCAAATAGACAGATTAGACAGACTTTATATGTGTAGTCATTAATTTCCGATTATTTGATGACTAGTCTAGTTTTGGCCTTTTCTTAGACGTCTATTAGATTGTCACTGACAGCCCAAATTTAGCCTTGTTTTAGCCAAGACGACTATGTTTAAACGTCTATTAGACATCTTTTAAAAACAAAAAATGCTTGCTGGGATGTCACTGTCAGCTGACTTGTCACTTTTTAGAGTTTATAGTGTTGGTAAATGCAACCAGGGAAATGGTCAGGGGGAAAATAGTACTCAGGGAACGGAAACTGGTGGCTAGTTCCTTTGACTAAGTTCCTATAAATATCTTCTGGTAAAAGCCCCCTTATATGTGCATTACATGTACAAAGGCTCACAACTTTTTTTTTAGTTTGTTTGCAAGCTATTAATTTACAACTCTTACTGTGTGTTTACACCGAAGGCGGTGAGAACGTCAAAGTAGCAGGAAGTCATTCATTTTTAATGGGAACTGGCAGCGAAAAGTGGGACGTCTTTACCAGTGTGGATGTTGGGGAGAATTGAAATCAAGTAAATTTTATGGTAATGAGTAGGGCCAGACAGAATCTGTGGATATTTTTTTATATTTATGCGGAGAATTTTGTAAAAAATCTGCAGATTTATGCCAAATAATTTTGGGAGTATTATAACTAAAAACTTAATATATAAAACTTTTATTTAATGTTTACAATTAAAATCCAATTAGATCCACTTATTTGGTAAACACAGCAAGTCTCTCATATAATATATCTAAAAGACAGAAAGTATTACTTTACAAACTGTATTTTAAATAAATCAAATGAACATTTTCATAGCAGTCAATATTAATACTGAAATAATTTAAAAACTAAATGTATATACATTTACACACATTTACACATGTAAATACAAAGACTCAATGATACGCAAAAAATATATGGAAATCTGCAGATTTCTGTGCGTGCAGATTCCGTGTGGGCCTAGTAATGAGCTATGACGTGGTTCGGCAGCAACCAGTCGGAATGTAGAAGTCTCTGGCTTGAGAGGATTCCAGAGAACACAGTGCTGTAAACTTTGGTTCTGACTCAGTTGTTCCCAAGGTTTTTAGTATTGCAGTAGCCAGATTTCCAGTTATTTATGATATTTTCTTACAGAGACTTAAATAAAAAAAAGTTACTGGTGAGTTACTGATGTGCATTAATGTTAAATATGTTTTTTTTAAACAGAAATCTTATGCTGACTAACGACAGTTCAAAACAGTATTGCTGCTTCAGAATATTTCAGACATATGGATATATTGGATAAGTGGAGCAAAGCCACACCACATACAACAACTTCGTTTTCCATAGTTAAATGAATTTGATAAAAAGCATGCAACATTTTCACACTAAAAAGCTAATTTTTTTGTGGCAATAAGTGATTTGCTGATATGCTGCAGCGGCCCCTTTAAATACGAGATCAACATAGTTAATTTTGACGCTCTTGCTGCTAGAGCTGTGAAAGCAGACAGCGTTGTCGCCAGGGTGGCCAAAGCGAACGGTCTCGCCAAACTTTGGTGTGAACGCACAGTCAAAGGGATAGTTCAATCAAAAATTAAAATGCTGCAGTCATTTACTCACTTGTTCAAAACCTATTTTGAACACAATAGATATTTAAAGAATTCTGGTTGCTAGCACATATTGACTTCTACTATGGAAGTCAAGGGCTGCCAGCAACCAGCATTCTTCAAAATAACTATTGTGTTTAATAGAATAAAACTCAAAGCTTTAAAACCACCTAAAGGAAATTAAATATGAGGTCATTTTTCATTTTTGGGTGAACTATACCTTCAATGTACACACTCTGTAAGCTCACTCATGCTTGTATTCAAGATTAAACTTCCCCTACACGTGTTTTAATGAACAAATGATATCATAAATGGTTAAAATGCATGCACAGGGTAATTTATTTCCTTAACAGGTGTGCACCCATGTGGATCAGGCTTAAGTTCTAGTGCAACCAAACTCAGACCACCTTTCACAGGTTGTGCTATCTCAGTGTGCTCCTGGATCCTCATGACTGTATTCACATAATTACTTTTTCCATGTAAGCCACAGCCTTTTTCTAACCAAACTGCCAGTGTTAAAGCACCTTAGGTGACAAGTGCATTTTTTTGTTGATTGACACCGTGTTAATATGCTGTATACTCCTGCTTGTGCTGGATGATGTGATGTTATTGTCACTGAACAAGCTTTTAGTTGTTGTTCTTAGATGGTCTTACTATGCAGCATCAGTTTTCTTATAAAACGTCTGTTTTTTACTCAAATATATAAAGTACTGTTTACTGACTAGATGCACTTTTAAATATCTATCTATCTATCCATCCATCCATCCATCCATCCATCCATCTATCTATCTATCTATCTATCTATCTATCTATCTATCTATCTATCTATCTATCTATCTATCTATCTATCTATCTATCTATCTATCTATCTATCTGGTAATTTCTTTGTGCAATTAAAGTGAAATTCCTAATAAACTAAGACTTAAGTGTATTTTTGTACTGTGCATTATACTGAATTATATATATGAGCAATATTACACAAGTAGCAGTGCAACAGGGTTGTATATCGGAACTGGAGGAAGGCGTGCGTTGGCTCGATGTCGCAGGCGATGACATAATCATGTATATAAAAAAGAAAATCAAACACGGAGAGTCTCAAAAATCTTTCCGCCATTCATTCACATCTGCAGCTGACGTCAAAACAGCAGAAACAGCTGCCAGTTCACAATTTACAGTCACTTCAGAGCTAATATTTGAATGATTATCTAGCATAATGTCTAAAATGATGTCAAAACGGGTGATTTTTCATCACATTTTAAGATTACAAGGCTAAACGGCATGAAATGCCATCAATCTACAGAGATTTCCCAGTATTTCTCTGTTGCAATCAGGAGATCACAACAATTAACCCTGAAAAAGCCAAAGCAATGCAAACACTACCAGTTTCTGTGGTATAAAAACAGCACTCCAAAATACAAAAAAGAGAGAGATCGACTTAGAATGTCACTTACCTGATTTATAATTGTTTGTTCAGCTGTAGTTTGAAATTTATGCTGAGAAAATGCTGTTTTTCTCCCCGAAGAACTTATTATGCTGTCTCTGTCGCCATCTTGTGGCGGAACGTTAACTTTCACTTTCTTTTGTATCTTTCATCAGTTAAACAAACTTTTTAAACAAACTTTCTTCAGTTAAACAAAGAGAAAACTCATTGTGTTTGGGAACAGAGATGAGGTTTTCAAGGTGAATGTGTACCTTGGCTCTAAAGGTCAAACAACAACAAACAAGGTTAAGAACCTTGGTGTAACTCTGGAATCAGATCTGAGTTTCAATAGTCATGTCAAAGCAGTTAGTAAATCAGCATACTATCATCTCAAAAACATTGCAAGAATCAGATGCTTTGTTTCCAGTGAAGACTTAGAAAAAACTTGCTCATGCTTTCATCAGCAGCAGGGTGGATTAATGTAACGGCCTCCTCACTGGCCTTCCCAAAAAGACAGTGAAACAGTTGCTGCTCATCCAGAACGCTGCGGCCAGGATTCTGACCAGAAACAGGAAATCAGAGCACATCACACCTGTCCTCAGGTCTTTACACTGGCTCCCAGTTACATTCAGAATAGATTTTAAAATATTATTACTTGTCTATAAATCACTAAATGGCCTAGGACCTCAATACATAACAGATATGCTCATTGAATACAAACCCAATAGAACACTCAGATCTCTAGGATCTGGTTAGAAATTCCAAGAGTTCAGTCAAAGCAGGGTGAATCGGCTTTCAGCTTCTTTGCCCCTCGCTGCTGGAATCAGCTTCCAGAAATGATCAGTTGTGCTCCAACATTAGGCACATTCAAATCAAGACTGAAAACACATCTGTTTAGCTGTGCCTTTACTGAATGAGCACTGTGCTTCGTCCGACAGATCCCACTATTATGTCTTTCTCTTCTTTTCCATTCTTTTACAACCTGTTTTAACATATTTTATGTTTTTATCTGTTTTTTTATTATCTGTTTTAATTTTTTTTCTTACGCTTGTCTTTTTTATTCCTGTTTATGTAAAGCACTTTGAATTGCTACTGTGTATGAAATTTGCTATATAAATAAACTTGCCTTGCCTTTAGACAGACTGATGGCGGCCGATGCACTGAATCTGATGCTTCACAATTATAAATATTTTAAAATGGGCAGTATCCTCATAAGTAAACTGCATACAGTAGATGCATTCTAAACAACTACATTCTCGACTAAAAAGCCTCAAAAGTTCAATATGTTGTCCAACAGCTGCAATATTTGTCAAACTGTAGAGCCAGTGTGTGGGCGGAGTAGGAGTGCTGTTATTTGCAGAACGTCACATGGCTATCAGCCAATCAGATTCAAGAACCAGACAGAACTGTTGTATAAATATATATAAGACTGTCACTGAACCTTTATTTTCTACAGATTACAAATGCTTTAAAAGCACCAAGTAAAAATGTGATTATACCTATATAAAGTCACAATAATAACTAGAAGCTCTGTATTGTGTATCATTACAGCTTTATTCCACATAGTTAAATAAAAGTTACTGACACTAACAGTATAATGTTGTTGATATAATGCATGGTATGTAGAAACACATTTGTAGTTTTTTCAGTGTTTTGTTTTGCAAAAAAAGAAAAACTGCAAATATTTGGCAACACATCAAACCCACAATGCATTCTGATTTCAGATTGTTATACAAGTGAAAGAAATATTAACTTTAGAT
Source organism: Danio tinwini (assembly GCA_903798205.1). NCBI lineage: Eukaryota > Metazoa > Chordata > Actinopteri > Cypriniformes > Danionidae > Danio > Danio tinwini. The sequence goes on from CAIGQZ010034910.1 coordinate 2,818,728, forward strand.
GGTGGAACAGTTCTCTAAGTTACAAAAAAACTGAAATCATACATTCATTCATTCATTTACCTTCGGTTTCGTTTCTTATATATCAGGGGTCGCCACAGCGGAATAAACTACCAACAGTTTTACAAAGCGGATGCCCTTCCAGCTACAACCCAGTACTGGGAAACATCCAATACACACTCTCTTATTCACACATAAACTTACTATGGCCAATTTTGTTTAACCAATTGACCTATATCACATGTCTTTGGACTGTGGGGGAAACCAGAGCAAACTGAAATCAGTATTAGTGTAATAGTAAGACCAGATTTCCTATTATTCACATCTAGTCATATCTTAATATATATTTACAGAATCTGGTATTAAAGTCATGACATATACAGTATTAACATTGTGCCATATAATGCACATCATATTATATGAACACAGTCACACCCAAGTTTTCTCAGCATTTTTAGTTAGACATTTAGTCCATAAAACAGTTCTTTAATGCCTCTTGCTGAGCTCAGGCAGCTTTTTAATGGACTTGAGAAACACCTTTCAACCAGGACACTGACCTTTGCCTTCTTCCAGATTTAGTAAGCAGTGTTTTGGAGTGGTGTCTGCCAGGTCACATGCTGCGGTATATTTTGATGATGTCTCTAATAGGGCTGCGACACACGGGGCAGGATGGGTTGGACATCTCCGTCAGCTTCACACCACAGTCGGAGCACACACACATGTGTCCACACGCATACAGCACTGAGTCCACCGGCCTATCACAGCAAATCAAACACTCCTCTCCAGTCAAAGCACAGCAGGATGGAGACTCTGAGGATAGTGAACCGAATGCTGTTCCTGGAGATCAGAGAAAACAGAAATTATGTATTTGGTTGAAGAATTTGGTGAATAAAATACCAAAATGAGAGACAGAAACTTACCCAAAGAACTACTGAGGCTTTGTGGGTGGGACTGAGAGCTGTCTGTACATCTCCTGACCGCTGTACTGTGAATCTGATTGGTTGAGAGGTGACTTGCATCACTAAAGATGGACCTCTGTGTTTCTGAATAGGAGGGAGAGTAACCACGGGAAGTGCCTGAACACAAACACACAAACAAAATGATCAAAAGATATGTATGTTTGATCCTGAAATAAAGTTATGAAATAAAAATAATTCATATTTATTTAATCATTATTATTTTTGAATTCAACATAATATTTAATACAGTATATATTTAATTTTACAAACCAATTATTTATAATAATTTATTATCTTTATTATTTGGCTTAATTACTCTGTTCTTGCACTGTTTTCTAATATAATACATTTTAAAATGGCTTTACATATTTATTACTTAAAAGGCACCTATTTTACCCCTTTTTCAAGATTTAAGATAAGTCTTTTGTGTCTCCAGAATGTGTCTGTAGGGTTTCAGCTCAAAACACCCATTAGAATATTTATTATACCTTTCAAAATATTGAAATTTACTACTCTGAACACAATGTAGCTGTTTTTGTTGCCTGTGCCTTTAATGTTAGTACTCCTCACCCACCGTTTCTACGTGCCTGTCAGAGTGTGCCTCAATCTTCACCTCGGTTGCATCAGATAAGCAACACAGTGACAGATATGAAGGAAGCAGATCTCACATAACGATTGTGAGAAATACTACAGTAAGAAGTATACCAATGATATTTGATGTATTTGTTGTGGAGTTAATTCAAGCCTTTCTGCAACGATGAGTCACACACAATGTTGTTACAAAGTTCACGCACACACACAGTGCGCACGTTTAACTTTGCATGGTTTTTGCACGGCAAATTTGACAGGATACACGTAAATATCCACTGCTGTATGGATATCTGTTATGTTAATGTACAAAATATTTTTCATTTTGATTTAACGTCCACAAACCAGGATTGAAGCGTTTTCTTTTATAATTGTACTGACACACGGCTGTGGTGATACAGACGGTAAAATTGCTGCAATTCATAACAAACCTGCACTGTTTTAAAAATGTTAAACTTGTGAAACTCATTCTTGATCACATTTGATGATGATTGATGATCACAGAGCGCTGAACAGATCTTTTAATCCCAGATGTCCTGTCTTGTTGATATGACTTGCACATTAATACACAGACATTTTAATATGCAGCAGTCAATCAATTCGGTGGGTGGGGAAACCACACTCCTATGTCACGTTGCGGACAGCCTCAAAATGGGAGGGATTTGGATTCTATTTTAACGTCAGGAAATTAAAAAAAGTGACTTATTGTCTTTATTTCACTTCAATATGACTGTGGACACACTAGACCTACACACAGTTCTGTCCAAACAGCTTACAAAAGATGATTTTCATCATAGGTGCCATTTAAATAATTACTTTATTATTACGTAATTGAATTTTTAATGTTAGAATTTAATCATATACTAATTTCATCATTTTATTATATTACATTATTATTTTTTAGTAAAAATACTTTATTATAATATTTAATAATTATGTCATTTAATAATAGTTCATGTCAGAGCAATAATTTGATATTATTTTTTACCCAGTATGCTGATTTGCTTGATGTGTGTCTGCAAGTGAAAGATCATCCACAGAGGAGCTGAATTATCCACACACATCTCTCTACGAGCTCTGCCTCCATTATGACTCACAAGCACCTCCCCCTCAGCTGTTGCCCGGAAACCGATGATGTCTCCGCCGACAAGTGCTGAGGTCATGCTGCTAAAAGCCCAGAACTCCTTCCGGTCCAACAGTTTGTCCGGATCCACCGGCAGATGCTTTGAGTTTACATGAGCTGGGTTGCAAGAAGTGAATCCATACGACAAAAATCCTGATGACCTGAGGGAGACTTTCAGGAACACACACTCTCCGCATCGCAGTGGCCGGTGTGTGAACACCAGAGCGCAGGCCTCGCGTCTGTTGTAGTAACGCACCGCAATGTGTTCGGTCAGCAGACGCAGAGCACTGCCGTGGATGCTGTGGAAATGTAGGTCATCGCTAAGCTGACGGGACAACAGCAAGTTGAGGGCATTTGGAGAGCTGGAGAAAGATGGCAGATCCTCCTGGAGGTCAAACTCTGAGCAGCCGCTGGACAGATGCCAGTCTTCCATGCCTTCATGAGTCACTGCAGGACTGAGATATTCAGCTGGCAGCATCTTACTGTCTGGAAAACAAACACACGCAATGTTTAAAATCCCAATCATTTTATTTTTGCTTTGCAGACAGTAAACATTTGAGGAGGGAATTAGAAAACCATAGAGAAATGGAGGTGTGCTACCTTGCAATCAACCAAACCCTCGCAATCACAACAATATGATTCTTGTTTTCCCAATTTTTGAAAAGCTGTTTGTTTGTTTGTTTAAAACTGTCAATCCCTCCTTTTGAACATAAAGGAGAAAATGACAGGTTCAACTTAAATTATCTTCAAAACTTTGGTGGACAGATTTAAACTTGGTCTTAAAGAAGACAATTGTCAGTGTGAAAATAGTATAAAATAAGATTAGTTATGCGTTATATGAAAATAATAAAGCAAATTTATATAGGGCGGTGAAGTGGCGTGTGAATGTGAATGTATGTGTGTGAATGAATGTGTATGGGTGTTTGCCAGTGATGGGTTGCAGTTGGAAGGGACATGAAACATATGCTGGATAAGTTTGCAGTTCATTCTGCTGTGGCGACCCCAGGTTAATAAAGGGACTAAGCCAAAAAGAAAATGAATGAATAAATAAATGTATATTTTTTTACATATAAATATATAGTTCACCAAACCTATTTTACCCGAACATTGAGAGAAATTAAAGCTTAATATTTAAACAAATTTGATTCCAAATTTTAAGTTGATATCTCAAAAAAACGTCTTCAGTAAGATTTTGTTTGGGCGCAAAGACATCACCATCCAGTTTGCATTGGTGACCACATAAGGGCAGCACCTATTTCTGCGTAGGGCTTGAGCAATATAAACTAAAATATTTATTATTACTACAGTTTATTTGTAAATAATATGCTGTTCTTTTGAACTGCCTATTAAAATAATATATTTATATTTGTATTATAAGTAATATCAGCTATTAATGTTCAATAATATTAATAATAAAGGTTAATATTGATGAAAAATGTTATTGAATATATATTTGTATTTAATTTGTAAAAAGCTATAATCTGAGAATTACAAGTGTTAACCCCGCTGTCAATACAATGACTACGTTTACATGGACATCAGTAATCAAATTATTTGCCTTAATCTGAATGAAACAATAATATGATTAAGGTGTTTACATGAGTTGCTTTTTGAATGTTCCTTTCATGATCCCATTTTACATGTTATAGCACATATATCGATTAACGTCATTGCGTCACCACTCTATATGCGTTTCCTCCAGAGTGTCGTGTAATTTCGTTGTTTCATTTTTTATTTGTTGACGTTAACTGCAGTCTGGCAGTTTCACTTTCATTCAGGAACATTATATTCATGCCCCTGCATCACAAACCGAGGTATTGGATGTGCGTATGAAGTAAGGACTGCTGGACGAGTGCATTTCTTCCATTTCGCAATGCAGGTGTCTGTGGTCCTTTACTGCCTCGATAGGTGCAGAGAATGGAGTCAAACAACCGTGTGTGTATAGCAAAATGCAGCGATAAGTCCTACATGATGACTATAGTTTGATTAAGGTGTGAGCATGTCTGTACTGCACTTTAATAATTCGACTAAAATCAGCATACTCCACATGTCCTTATTACATTACTGTTTAGTTCGATTATGACCTTATTCGGATTAAATTAGTCAAAAATCGCTGTTTACATGGTAGACTCTTAATCAGAGTATTATCTTAATCGTACTAAAATTGGATTACTGGTGTCTATGTAAATGTACTTATTGATTCTGCACATACAAAATGAGGCATGGCAATGCAAATCCCAATACAATCTCACAGCAACTCTATTAGCAATTATAACAGCAACAATTTGACTTAAGAGGCTAATTTTATATAATTTTGTACAATCTTATATAGACATCCTGGTATGATCTTTTCATGGCGCCTCAGTGATGCTTATAATTAGTGGTGGGATTAAGGGAGGGTCTTTTAACAAAAAAATCTCACATTTTATTACAAATGACATGCAGTTTTGCGAGAGTAAGCAGAACTCATATTTCCTCAAAATCTATTGCTCATGTAAGCCTGCAATCAGCAGCACCAATATAATTGCGCTGGGTGGTTTTTCATGTTGACCTCAGTCAGAAAAAATGCTGCAAAAGGCCGTCAGCAGTGGACAGACGCTGATGAGAACACCAGAGCTTCCCCAATGGAAATTACTAGTCTGCTATAACTTTCAGTCCAGCCGCATCAGCAGAAACAAATGCAGTAGATGTCCCTCTCTGAGTTGTTTTTAGTTTCCTTGTTTGACATCGATGCTTTCCACTCAACTTTAGCTAACGCTGACTGGTCTGAACAGGAACTATCGAGACATGAAGGCTTCAGTGACATTGGGGTCATTAATCAGACGACCACAATGAAGGTACTTTTCAAGCATTTTATACTGATGTTTAAACTATAAAAATACTTAATCCACACACAGGATGATTTAATTTTTTTACCAAACAATGTACACCAATCAGTGTTTGGTAAGTTACTTAAAAAAAGTAATTACTTACTAATTACATAATTACTTTTCTAATTACGTCGTCAGAAAAGTAATGTAATGTAATGTGTATTTTTATATAGCGAATTTATCGTGGGCCCAAAGTGCTTCACAATCATGGGGGGGGTCTCTCCACACCACCACCAGTGTGCGGTATCCACTTGGATGATGCAACGGCAGCCACAGGACAACAGCACCAGTGCACTCACCTCACACCAGCTATTGGTGTAGTGGAGAGACAGTGATAGAGCTAATTCAGTGGATGGGGATGATTGGGATGGTTAAGTGCCGATGGAGGGAATTTGGCCAGGACACTGGGGTTACACCCCCACTCCATGGAATATTTTATTACCACAGAAAGTCAGGAACTCCTAACGTCTCATGCAAAAGACGGCACTCACTGACAGTATAGTGTCCCCTTTACTATACTGGGGCATTAGGAGTCATGAGCGATCCCTGCTGGCACCACTAACACCACTTCCAACAGCAACCTAGTTTTCCCATGTGGTCTCTCATTCAGGTACTGACCAGGCTCAGCCCTGCTTAGCTTCAGTGAGCAACCGCTCTTGGGCTGCAGGGTGATATGGCTGTGGCTAGTTCTCAATAATCTAGTTACTCAATAAGTGATGTAATTACTTGACTCAATTCTACTTTAAAACCCAATAAATCTCAACTCATAGACAAGATAAATTACGATTTTAATTATTTACACTTCAGTCAAACCTGGCCTTTTCGCTGTATTAAATAACTAAAAACAAAAGTGAAACATCATATGCATCAACATTTTTAAATAATACCACTATATATTTCATACATATATGGTAATTAATTTCTGACTCAGTTCATTTTTTTCTTAAAGTAATAAAAAAGAAATGTACAATGTTTATTTAGCTAGCTCACAATGTTATTCTTAGGGTAAATAATTAGTCTGTGCAAGTTAATCCAATGAAAAAAAAATTTGTTTCTTCAATGAAAGTTGGACTATGTGCTTCCTCATTTACAATGGTGGTCCTTATATTTACGTCAACCTGAGGGTTTTCATAGCAACTGCATATCAATACCCTTTTTTAAATTAATACCTCCTTACACAATATTCCATTTCAGTAGGAAGCAGGGTGCGAATTACAGGGGGGTTTGTATTAGTCTGACTCCCGTAATTAACGTTGATCCACCCTGAAGGACATTAAAACAAGATATATAGGGGGGTCTGCCCTTTAATAGGTAAGAAATAGTTTGCTCTGATCGGTATCTTAAATAATATTCATAATTAAAATAATAGATAACTTCAATATACATTTGACCACTGATTCATACCTTTGTGAATGCATGTTTGAAACCGGCAAATCTAGAGCACCAACAGACAGTGTAAGTGTTCACAAAACCTGTTTTTTTTTTAAAAAAGGTGTTTGTAGATGTCTGTAAAACTAGATGCATAGTTTGTGTTTTATTATACACTGGCTTGCACATGGAAGTTAAATTAAACTGTAAAATAAAAAGTCTTTCATGGTCATCCATTAATAGGTGCAGGAAAGCAAACCTGTAACCGTTTATTTAATATCACAAATATCATTGAAAACCACTCAATGTCCCTCAAATAAATTAGATGTAATTGAGCTAAATATATATATATATATATATATATATATATATATATATAT
>CAIGQZ010034910.1:2844793-2864725 GCA_903798205.1 Danio tinwini
TGTGTGTGTGTGTGTGTGTGTGTGTGTGTGTGTGTGTGTGTGTGTGTCCTCTGGTGATGTTCTGCCCCGTGTTTCCCCCCAGCACCCTCTCAGACACAGTCTAATTCTGTGTCCAGCAGTTTCAACAATTTCCTCAGCAGGGAAACAAAAGACACATATATACGTGTGAGTGTGTGTGAGTATGTGTGTGTGTAAACTAATATGTCCACAGCTGGAGGCTCTGGTGAAGGCCGTTCTGACACTGATTAAGCCTCTCGAGGCCTTGACAGATTCAGAAGCTTAAGAGTGAGGGAGGCCAGAGAAAGACCAAATAAGTAAAAGGAATGAAAGTCAGACGGAGAGGAAAAAGGAGAGAAAGACAGCGATGAGAAGTTGCAGGAGTAGAAGGTGATAGTGGAGACTACAGTCCAGACTAGTCTTGTCTTGTGGCTGACCTGAATGCATTGTGGAATAAAGCAACTTATGTTTTGGATTATAAGTAGTTTTTATCCACAAAAACTGCAGACCAATGACTGATGCATGTTTTCAATTTCAGATGATGCACTTTGAATGCTGTTCATACATATACTGTATACACACACATAAGTCTTGTCATCAATCTTAGTTGTAAGAGCAACAAATAATAACTTCTAGTTGATCATTTGGAAAAGTGGCAAAAGGTAGATTTTTCTGATGAATCATCTGTTGAACTGCATCCCAGTCATCACACATACTACAGAAGACTTACTGAAACCCGCATGGACCCAAGATTCTCACAGAAATCAGTCAAGTTTAGTGAAGGAAAAATGGTGAATCATGGTTTGGGGTTACACTCAGTGTGGGGGCATGCAAGAGATCTGCAGAGTGGATGGCAGCATCAACAGCCTGATGTATCAAGACATTTGTGCTGCCCATTACACTACAAACCAAAGGAGAGGGCAAATTCTTCAGCAGGATAACGCCCCTTCTCATACATCAAAGTTTCTGAAATCAAAGAAGTCAAGGTGCTCCAGGATTGCTTAGTCACCAGACATGAACATTATTGAGCATGTCTGGGATAAGATGGAGGAGGAGGCATTGAAGATGAATCCAAAGAATCTTGATGAACTCTGAGAGTCCTGCAAGAACGCTATCTCTGCCATTCCAGATGACTTTATTAATAGTCGCAGAGATGTATGGATGCAGTCCTCCAAGCTCATGGGAGTCATACACAATATTAACTATTTTTCCACTGCACCATGACTTTATATTTTATACTGTACATTATTTCTGTTAAGTGACAAGACTTGTCTAAGCAAAGCCAGATCTTACTGTCCTAATTAAGAATAAAGGCATTTTATTTTATTTTGGTAAAATAAGCATAATCTAGAGGTCTTTGCCTCTAATATAAGCCACTTCTGATATCAAATGATCAACTAGAAGTCAAGTTATTATTTTTTGTTCCTAAAACTTGGATAGGCGACAAGACTTTTGTCAGGTAGTGTATGTATATTTATTATTAGATGATAATAAGCATAATATTATAAACTTTTACAATATTTTCTGTACAGTAATTTATTGCAAACACAATAATCAAAATAATAATAATATTATTAATATAATAATAAAAGTAATATTACTTTACAGTAAAAAAAAAAATCTGATAATACATTTCCATTGACTCACACGTTAATTTGTTTTATTATTACTATTATACACATATTATGACTACTAATCGTATAAATGTGTATTATTGATATATTTTTAGAACCAATATTAAGTTATTTTGTTTGTCATGGGGGATAAAGTTAAAGTTTTGACAATAGTCATTCTCAAATTGAGTTAAATCTGAAATATAAATCATGCAGATTAATATCTGGTCTCCACGACAGCACCTGCATTGGATCGTTTACAGACAATTTAGACACATTTCCCCTTCTCTCTCTCTCTCTCTCTCTCTCTCTCTCTCTCTCTCTCTCTCTCTCAACAAATAACAGTTTAACTATCTGACAGCGAGCAAAGTGAAAAGAGCATGGGTCAAAAACTCTACGATAAAAAGCCGGAGTTTGATTTTTACAAGTCTAAATGTCACCACCAACAAGCTCCATGAGACCATAACGTGACTCTGAACAGAACTCCAGGATCCACGCATAACATCAAAATCTTTCAAGAATATTTAATTTATTGCATTTTATCTACAAAAACACTTTAGAAGAACCCCCTAAATGTCTTAAATTGTAAGAATTGCCCAAGGATGAAGACTAACATTTAACTGTAATGCTGAATAGAGCAGTGTGGGCTGTATTACAGGAAAAGGCAAATTATTCTTCTCTTAGAAATAACTAAATGATATATAATTTGTGTTATTAAGGCTGTGGATTAGAGAGGACTCTCTCTCTCTCTATCTATGTGTGTGTGTGTTTGTGTGGCCAATATGACCTTATTAGCAGTTCAGAGAGATGCATGCACTATGTCTTAGAAGACCACCAACAGTGAAGCCATCAGAGCCCCGCAATCAATATAGACGCACACACACACACAGAGCTCTCATGCAGAGTGCCGATTGCACTCTTTCATCAGTGTACGTCATAAATATCAAAGCTGTCAGTCTCAAGCGGTTATGACAACACTGAATGCATATACCCACACTACCACTTTAACATGGAGAGTGAGGCCATGCCCTTCCGATGCACACATCAAGGCCTTTTAATAGATTTCTTCTCTCTTTTATAACTGATTATCGCCATTTGTAAGCCTGTGGTTCACAAACGGTGGATCCAGAGTCCTAAATCTAAGTTCTGAGGCAACATATTGCTTTCCTAAGCTTTGATGTGAATGCAAAGTGACAGTAAAATGTATGTGCACTTACAGTATTTTTCAGTTAAATACAAACTATGACTGAAGATTTATAGCAAGGAATCATTGATCATGCTAATGTGCTGCAAATATAATTTCTGCCTAATCTGTTGACAAGTTCTCAGTGTTCTTCAGACTGGTCAAAACTTAACACACTCTCAGAAATAAAGGTACACAAGCTGTCGCTGGGGTAGTACCTTTTCAAAAGGAACAAATTTGTACCTAAAAGGTCCATATTAATACCTCAAGGGCACATATTAGTACCTAATAAGTACAAAAGTGTTCCTCTTTAAATTTTTAGGTACAAATATATACTTTTGAGGTACCAATATGGACAAATATGTACCTTTTGAAAAGGTACTACCCCAGTGACAGCTCTTGTACCTTTGTTTCTTGGTTTGAGAGTGTTTAAAAATAATAAGACAATACCAAGGTGTTACGTTTATCCAGGGTTACCACATGTGACCCTGGACTATGACATATTTTAAGTTGCATGGATATTCAGGAATAAGCAGCAATACACTGTTTAAGTATATCTAAAAGTATCTATTTTACACCAAAATCATTGGAATATTAAGTAAAGATCATGTTGAATGAAGACATTTTGTCAATTTCCTACTGTAAGTATATAAAAACTTAACTTTTGATCAGTAATGTACTTTGAACTTAATTGTGACACGTTTAAAGTTCATTTTCTCATTACTTTCATTTTTTTGATGTTCAAACAGTTGCATCTCAACCAAATATTGTCCTAACAAGCCATATGTCAATGGGAAGTTTATTCATTTAGCTTTCACATGATGTATATGTTTGTACCAGTTTAAAAAAGTGTTGACTAGTGCAGCATCACAAACCCCTTTAATGAAAAGTAGCTTAACCAGCTTGAAAAGTTGCTAACTGATGTCATATAATTGGCAAATTCATCATATCATAATCACATCATATTGTTCTTACAGTTTTTCTCAGTGGCTTTGGTGCATTTCTCACAACACTATTTACATTTGCACAACAGTTAATGCATTTCTTAAAACAATTAGTACAAACTGCAAAACCTAGTGGATAACCTGCAAAAGTGTGTCACTTGCGTAAAATTGGGAGCTCATTCCTCAAAAGCAAGTATTCATGTCAATGAAAGTGTCCGTGTCATCAAGATGAAAAGTCCTGCCACCATTGTTTATGAACAAGATAGTCAAATGGCTTTATCATGTTTTCATTATGACACCTTACTCTGTACATTTTTTCCAATGCAAAAGAGTCTTGAGATTTTGGTGACACGTCCTAAAAAGACAGCACCATATACTATTTGCAGAGCCATTTGAAAACTACAGTAAAGTTAGACATCACTGCATTTGGTGAGGTATCAAGACACTGAATATATATTTCACATTTTTACTGCAGATGCTCTTTAAAATTGTAATTTATTCACAACATTGTGCAAAAGAATAAATACACCCTTATTTACAACAAACATAAACTCCCTTTGGGAAGAGCTGTGCACAACTGTAAACAATATTGCAGTACATAATGGAACTGAATCTACAACATGCATAGGTCTGTAAATCATTCATGAAATTGTTCAATTTAGAAGACATTTTCAAGGGAAAAAAAAAGAATAAAAATTTTTTGATTTGCGAAAACAAAAACTGCAAAAAACGTAGCTCCTGGGACGTATTTGGTGCTGTCCAGAAATGTATATAACGGAACGTTTTCAGAATGAGCCTGGGTTGACAAATGTTATTTTTTGCATAGGTCTGTAAATCATTAATGAAATTGTTAAATTTAGAAGACATTTTCAGGGAAAAAAAGATTTAAAATTTTTTATAAAATGAGCTTGACAGATTTTGACAACTCGTTCAACTGTTTTGTATATAATGACTCAAGTAATGAAGTGAGGACTATTAGTTTCATATGCAATGACTATTCAGCATCCACAAGTTTAGTTAATTTTGACTGACATGACTTAAGCAAATGATAACGTTACAAACAGCAGAGAGTTGTATGAAAGCAATTGATGCATGTCCAAAAGCATTCGCAATTTGTTGGAAGGAATGAGAAACTGCTACTATGATGTGCACAAATGACTAATTGTTTTGAGAAATGCATTAACTGTTGTGCAAATGTAAATAGCGTTGTGAGAAATGCACCAAAGAGACTGAGAAAAACTGTAATATGTTTACATTTTAAAGAGTCTATTCCTATTTTAATACAGGCAAATGCATACATATTTTAGGCTTGTTTTCCCAATAATACTATATGCAGTCACTTCCAATCTACTGCTCTGCACTGCTAAATTCAGTGTTTTTAAATTAAATGTCACCTTACAAGATCACTATACACAATGACAGCGCTGTAATTTTGGCTATGTTTACTTGTGATAACAAAAAAGCAAAGAAAATATTACAAATAACAGAATGTCTGTTTTGTTTTTGGATTTGTAGGTTAATCACTAACAAAAAAGGCAAATTAGGATATTGCCAAAATAGCTTCTTGTCACAGCAAACGTGTGAAAGTGACTAATTTTGGTGACAAAAAGGAGCGGAGCTAGGGGATGGCCAGGGGTGGTCACGGTCACCGTCAAAACAATCATGGCCACGCCACTCATAATCGCATTTTTAAAAGAGAAATTGTGGTAAATATAAAAGATTTGGAAAAACTTTTGCATCATATAATGTTTTGAACTGTTTTAAAATGCTGTTTTCTAGCTTTCCAACACTGAATAATCTATTTACTTTCCAATGTGTATGTTACTCCTGATGTCTAGTGCATCGCTTAAACTATCCCTCTTAATAAAAATATAAAATAAAAATTTGGCCCCTGCTTGGCCACCTTTCTGAAAAGTCTCTGTCTCTGTCATTGGTAACAAATTTTCTAAACTGGAAAACTGTTTATTGAAATTAAAAAAGAAAAAAGTAAAAATGTGATTTAAAACAGTTTGCATGCAGTGTAAATGTATGTATTGTACGTTTTTAAGAGTAGGTTTTCCAAAAACTTTCTATATTTTTCAGCTATTGACCACTGCACATGGCTGAATTAAAAAGTAATTAAAACTTTATTTTCATAAAATCAAGTCTCACAAAAGACATTAGGCACTACAGACAAAACCTCACATTCTAATCAGTAGCTATGTTTCCATCCACAGATCTAAAATTATAATAATAATTTGAAAAAAGTAAACCTGGAATATTGCCAGTTATTGCCATGTTTCCATTCAATGAGTTATAGAGAATGAAATCATCACTTCCTGATAAACTGTTGCCAAATTAAAAAAGAAAAATGGAATTTGCTGCAATAGGAGAAGCCACTGTGGCCCTTTTTTCTTACATAACAAAAAAGTTGCACTTCAAAAGACGTAGATGAAATCCAATAAACTCGCTGTGGCTTTTGGAGACGTAAGACTTCGGCTAAGGGATTTTAGATTGACCAAAACATTTCAGATGTGGTCGGTCTGTGCTAGTTTTTCCATTAATACAATCTCATCAAATCCATTTTTGTTATCTAATGATCTGTTAAAGCCAAATAATTATTTTAAAGTGCGAGTTAGAATTTATTCAGTAAATGTGTTTCCATCATAAATTATGCACATTTTCTTTCTTATCATATAAAAAGATTACCCTACTTAGTTGTGCATATACTTTTTTTGCACATTTTCAAAATTTATGCACGTCTTGACATTTCCATTAAACATTTTTCAATGCAATATACCAAAATAGGTGGATTTTATTTATTTGTTTATTTTATTTATTTATACAGGGACAATGTACAACATGACATGTTGTGCTAGAGTTAGCTATAAAGCTAATTTACATCTGTAGTCCCTGGGCAGGAGGTTGTAAACAAATTTAACAGTAAAAAAACAATACATTCTACACTTTACAATACAATACATGCAATACATAATTATCAATAAAAAGAAATCAAATCAGTGGTTACATATTTGATTTTAAGCCAAATTTTAAGAATGATTTTAAAATTATTAAAAGTGTTACTCTCTCTGATATGCATTGGTATTTTATTCCATATTTCTGCTGCTCTGACAGAAAAAACTGATTGTCCAAAAGCAGTTATCTTAATTTTAACTGAACAATCACCTCTAACCGATGACCTAGTCTGTCTTATATTGTCCTTACAGACAATCACACATTGTTTGAGAGGTGGTGGTGCCAGATCATTAAATATTTTATACATTAAACATACATCAGCGTAAAATAAGAAACTGTCGAATGTTAGTAATTTATGTTGTGCAATACAATCACAATGACGATAGCTCCTTGGCTTTTTAGCAAAAAAAATTGACAGTTTGTTTATAGATAATACTCAATGGTTTTAATGTTGTAATATTTGTGTGGGACCAGCTTGTAGCACAATAAGATAAGTGAGGGAAAATCATTGTATTCATAAAAAGTTTAGCAGGATGGGAACATACACTCAAAAATATAATTTTGCTGCTTGTTCTAACTACATACTTAAAATGAGCTGAATTGTCACAATTCTTGAGGTTTTCTTAAAACAACTTAACAGTTTTATGTTCAGTCCACTTATATTTAAATAAACAATTAAGTTTACTTAATCAGTTTGTGTTGGGACAGCAGAAAGGTATTGTGTGGAATTCAGAATTTTCTATTACACAGGTCTTTAATGAAGATTTAAAATTCAATTAAAGCATCCCCTACAACACAGGAATGTCACATTATACAACAATCACATTATACAACAACAAAGCTAGTTCTTCAACTGACCATTTGCATTACAAACAGTTACTAAACCAGACTAAACTCTCTCCCAAGAGCATCCCGTCTCTATACACCTCCTCTGTTCTCAGCACTATATATTCCCTAAACGCCCCCCTGGGGTCACATCAACACTGTTACTGTGTGCCAGAGCCCCATCCGTCTGCTCCACTGCGCATTCTGTTCATAAACCTCATACATAACATCAGTCCGCGCTTCTGATAGACCACACGGCACATGTTTGTTGTGTTCGTGGGCTGAATGAGTTTCTTAACATCAGAGCCGAGACGCTTCCAAATGCGCACTGTGTCACATTGTCTGCTCTCATAATGTTGTGTTGCATTTTTTAATGCTAAGTGCCTCTCTAGGGTGCAAGTGTTTACTCTCAGGGGAAGACCTTTCACTCTCTGGGTTTGAAGTATAAGCTCTGTGTCAGTGATAGAGGAGTAATGTGAAAGCTTCTAATAGTCTTATAAAAGTCTCGCAACACAACTGTGTATAATTCCTTTGGGCAAAGTTCCTATTAAGCAGCTCAGAAGTCACAATGTGTTGTGTGTGTGATTTTGGTTGAAATTAAATTGACTTGAAGGCCATTCTCACATATTTCTACTTTAATAATTTTTCACTTCTATAAAAAAAGTAATGGGCTTTCCGGGTTATGCTACAAGAATGCACGTTAAATTAGCATCTGATTCTGTATATTTTATATCCATTTTATCATCAATGAGCTGCTACAGATAAGGATGGGAAATGTTTTTGGTCACACAAGCCATAACCAGCCAAATACAAACTTTCATTTAAAAACACAGCTTTTTTAAAATCTCTGTTTTGGTCCATGCTGAAACCTGGTACTGCTGGTACCTAATGAAACCTGGTACCTGGTACTCATCTCAGGGCCCTCAGACTATGCAGTGCCACTGATGCGATCCAAGATGAGCGACGAGATGATCCCAAGGTTTCTGGACCAGGCCATATCCTGAGCTGCTGCTGTGGTGGTCATGGTGGAGAGGATGAGACTGATTCCTGTGATGCTCCAGAGTCTTCGCTGAGGTCCAGCTTCTGCGCCTAGACTGCAGCTCTGCACAAGACGTTTGGCCATAGGAGAAATGGTCGTGCCCAACTGAGCCAGGTTTCTCTCGAGGTTTTTTAAAGTCTTCACTTTCACCAATTGGTGAAGTTTTTTCCTCACCGCTGTCGCCACTGGCTTGCATGGTTCGGGTTCTGTAGAGCTGCGCATCGATGGAATTGCTCTTCAGTGTTTGGACTCTCAGTAGTGATTATTAACCCACACTGACCTGAGCTAAACTGAACTGAACTTAACACTGAAAACTGAACTGACACTGTTTCAATTCACTATAAACTTCCATGTGAAGCTGCTTTGACACAATCTACATTGTATAAGCGCTATACAAATAAAGATGAATTGAATTGAATTGAATTGAAACAATAGCCCCTTTCACACAGTGATACAGGTAAATATCCGGAACATTTTTACAGACTCATTTATCGAGTTTAACGACTTTACCGGTATTCAAATATGTGCTGTTCACACAGGCAAGGACTTTCCAGATTTTTTCCGGAAGGGACCACTCACACATCCATTCCAAAACATGGGTAAATTCTGACATCATTACAAAAAATTTATCTCTAATGACCTCTTTCCACTGAGTGGTACGGTATGGTACGGCTCGGTATGCTTTTATGGCCGTTTCCACTGTCAAAAGATACCAAAAAGCGAACCGTACCATACCACTTTTTGGGTACCTTTTTGAAAGGGTACCTAGCACAACAAAAGGGTACCAAAAGGCGCAGATGAACGCCTAAATAAAGAAGAATATGTCATATTTGTTGATTGTCAGAGTGTGCAGTTATTTTGGAAAGTTATTTTCCAAATAACTTTATATTAAACTTATATTAAGAAATTATTTATTTTGAAAATGGTGATTTAAAAAATGCACAATTTTGTTAATTGTATTATTTTAAATGGTAAATTCTTTATCCACAAATGTAGACTTTCAAAATCCCCACGTTTATGCAAGTTTTTTGTCAACAAACTTATTCTGTTAATGAAGTCTCTCAAAGCTGTTAAAAATGTAAAAGCTCTGTCTATTATGAATCTGTTTTTAGTGTCTTGTAAATGTCTTCCTTTTGTTTTGTTTTGTGTTTTTTATTTGAATTTCAATTATCTTTGGATTTTTTTGTTGCCTGAAACAAAGAATGAAAACAAAGAAAAAAAAAGAAAAAAAAGGAAGTGACATTTTTAAATACACAGCCGAGACATTACACCATAATAATATATTCATATAGTAATGAGCCATGGTCAACCCGAGCTGATTATCTGAATTATCTGCTGACATAGACATCTACTCTGACCAATCAGAACATGGCATGGCAACTTTCCTTCTGAGTTTATACAGAGCATCATTCCTGGAAATTACTGGTAATGTTACAACTTTCTTTCTGGAAAATTGCTGAACGAATTTACCGATATTTTCAAAAAGGGCCTGTTCACATATTACCTCTTTCCGGAAAATTGCTGGTAATTTTCAGGAAAGGTCTGTATGTGTGAAAGGGGCTAATGCATTTGTTCATAACAAACAAAGCATTTTAAAATTGTTCTCTAAAGTTGATTTGGCTACATTAATAAAAAAAAGTGTGTGTAAATGTGGGCTAAAAACCTTTTTAGTCATGTGATCCAGCCCGAAGCAAGACAGTTGGTTGCTGTGCCAGTGTTGTTTTGCTCTCCAGTTTGCTAGTGTTGTTAAACATTAACAGTAGTTTGTACATAATTCAGATTGCATTTCTTCAACTGACCTGAATATTTACTCACAGATGCAATATGAATGCACAATAGTTTCACTGTGGATGAGCCATTTTTGGGAAATGCTTAAACTCTGGTGTGAACGGTGAGTGTATTTAACTCATAAAAGGTTTTTAGATGTATCTAGATTATAGTGTTGATGTAAAGCTTAAGAGGCTTGGTCAATAAAAACAAGAGAATTTGGGTAAAACTTGACAAATGGTGACCAATTCTAACTTTTAGGCAGTAAACTTGGTGTTAATTGAGGCAAACGACTGTTAATAGCAAATTGGTGTGACCCATACTAAAGTTTTACTTAACAACTAAATAAATGTGACAAATATTCAACATTTAATTAATTCAAATAAAAATGAAAAAAAAAGTAAACCAATTCATAATATTTATACACTAAAATAGTATCAATAATAAACTACAATAGTATCTCATTTGACACTAAATTAACATTGTAGAGTGCTTTCAAGCAAGTGTTTTCCCAAAGGTTTCATCAATACTACACAAACTAACCCATACATTTGCCAACAACCCATGTAGAACATTGAAAAAAATATGATCAGTAAGTCATGGCAACAAATATTTTTTATGGTAACTTAACCTATTAAAATAAATTAATCAACATTTAATGTAAATGATACAAAAGTCAACAAAATGTTTTAAAGTCAGTGGCGGCACGGTGTGTGGAATTTGCATGTTCTGCTTGAAAACATGGGTTTCCTCTGGGTGCTTCAGTTTCCCCCACAGTCCAAAGACATGCTTTAGGTGAATTGGGTAAACCAAATTGGCCATAGTGTATAAGTGCATGTGAAAATGCGAGAGTGTATGGGTGTTTCCCAGTACTGAGTTGCAGCTGGAAGGGCATCCGCTGCGTAAAACATATGCCAGAATAGTTGGCGGTTTAATCCACTGTGGTGACCCCTGATAAATAAGGGACTAAGCCGAAGGTAAATAATTGAATGAATGAATGTTTTCAAATTTTAAGTTTATTTAGTCATATAGCAGACGCTTTTGTCCAAGGTGATTTACAATTGAGAAGGTATTCAGCGATTCAACAAGAGGCAATACATACAAGAAGTGCTAGTTATTCCAAGTAACTTGTTTGTACTTTCAAGAGTTCACACTTAGCTGATGATTGATTATAAAGCTTGTTTGGCATGCTGTCCCAGGAGAGAGCCCTGAGCTCATAAGATCCTAGAGCCCGGGGCTCCCTCCCGTTTGCAAGGCGAGAGGGGAATTTGAGCTCAGGTAGATCTCGAGAACTCCCCTGCTGTAGTAGCTAATGAACAGATAGTGATTGCTCTTAGGAGATAACTACTTACTAGGAGCATGACTATGGTGCTGATTTGGATTAGTCAATTAACTTAAGTTGCATGTTTTTGGAAGGTGGGAGGAAACCAGGGAACCCGGGGGAAACCAGGAACGTCTAAACTCTGCACAGAAACGTCGGCTGGCTTGTTAAGGACTAGAACCAGTGACGTTCTTGCTGTGAGGCAACAGTGCTAACCACTGGGCCACCATGCCACCCATCTAGAAAAGAAGGAGGAGTAGGGGTTGGAGGGGGGTTTCTTTAAAACGAAGATGGCTGTTATATGGAACTTAGAGTATTTATAGTGGCTTAGGAATCGTCTAATTGGTGAATCAAAAATTGACTAATACGGGACCACATGATGCTTTCGAAATTAGTTTATAAAGAATCTTCACTTAGTGCTAGAGAGGGAGGGTTTTTTTGCTTTTTGAGAGAGAGAGAGAGAGAGAGAGAGAGAGAGAGAGAGAGAGAGAGACAGAGAACGAGAGAGAGACAGAGAACGAGAGAGAGAGAGAGAGAAAGTGCTTCTTATAGGTGGTTATTCACCGGGGTTCAGGTGTTGTCAAACATTAAATGAAAAGGTTTTGGAAAGTGACTTATAGCCTCTCTTTGATGGCACAACAAGGCGGTGCTCCCACCCAGTTTCACAAAATAAGACTCGTTTACACCTTGTCACTTCATGCATTTTCTTTGATCTGATCATATAAATGTGCAAACTATATGCAGATTAAACTAGTTATATTTATTTATCATTACTTTATACAGAAATGTAAGCTATATACATTGTATTGGGCATACAAATAAATGTATTTGTAGTGCTACAGGAGTACCTTACTCAGGTTCCAGTAGACCATCACCACAAGTGCACAAAGCTCCTCCATTACAGTCATAAATGAAACATCTATCATAAAGACATGTGAAAGACATGATTCAAAACTGTAAAGGGTTTAGTTTAATGTGCTTACTCCCTAAAACAAAATACTGTGTCTTTGTAAACAAATGTAATGCTATTTTCTTGTGCAGTCAATTAGGTCATGTTTACATACTAGACATCTGATATCAAGCTTTGTTTGTGCTTTTGATGCACAAATATGCACTATGCACATTAAGACAGCTTGGGCTATGGATTTGAATGAAGAAGTGGCTGATGAGATCTGTGAAGAAGCCCTGTTGAGAATAAAGAAAGGTTCAATAAATTTGAGACATAAATTAATCCAATTTAAAGTTTTACATCACCTTCATTTCTTTAAAACCCGATTAAGTTAAATATTTCCCTCTGTATCTCCTACATGTGACAGATGTGGTAGGGCGGAAGGGACTTTGGCACATTTATTTTGGTTTTGTCCTGTTCTTCATGAGTTTTGGTCCAATAACTTTCTTAATTGTTTTCTAGTGCTTCTGGATCCAATATCCAATCTGACTACTATTTGGCTATTTTTGGATATTCTAATAATCTGCAAAACTTTCCGTTAACCCAACAGTAAGCCCTAATGGTAGGCATTACAGCTAAAAAGATGATCTTACTTAATTGGAAATCTCCAGAGGCTCCCTGTTATCAGAGATGGCTGCTTTATGTCATTCAAATGGAACTACTATGTCTTGAAATTTCACAAAAAAAGTTGAAACCACATTGGATACCTATTTGATGACTCTTGGGAATCTAGCATTTTAAGTTTGTAAATTCACATATTTATTTCTAACCTATATATTCATGTCATAAACATATATAGTAACAGCAGGCTCGTAGCCAGAGGGGGTTCTGGTGATTCGGAAGACCCACCCCTCACTGACAAAGTTCCAGCATTTGTCCCATACATGAGTTCATGAGCTATGCCATCAAATAGTGAAAATAACCTATCTAAAAAGACTTTAAGACCAAGCAGAATCCTTTGTTGTTGTCACTTTGGTGTGAATTCAGCTAATAAATTTTGGCCAATGCAAACAAATAGTTTCATTTTACAATCTGACATAAAAGAAGTCATCTTTACTCATCACTACTGCATTGTTTTTAAAAGGAGAAAACAATTTAGAGGTAACTTTCATTCTAAATGTTCTATAAATCTTTAGGAAATAATTTTGGTACATCAGAAAGTGTAATTATGATGACCAACCGACAAGCTAATGCAGCTAAACAATGTTAAATAGTATTTAAATCTCATTATTTAGTAGAAATTGAGGCTTATAACTGCAAAAAGATCCGATGTGTGTGTGTGTGTGTGTGTGGGGGGGGGGGGGGGGGGTGTTGGTTTTGTCTATTATTTTTTTTTGTTTTGTTTAATATTTTATAAATATTAAAATAAATATTATATTAAAAAAAGTTACTAAAAATGGACAAAAGATTTCGAAATATTTTATAAAAAGGCAAAAACGTTTCACATAGAATCAGCCAAAACTACTAAAAATGCTGCATTTTGGATACCAGCCCTACTTAGACTGAACATGAAACAATATAAACATTTTCATAAAATTGGGTTTTTAGTTTATAGTAATAGTTTTATTTTCAAAAACCTGCATTCCAAACCCATTTTCAATGGTTCTCACTTAATTTCCAAAAATAATCTTCTTTTTGGTCCAAAGTCAGTCTCAAAATGCTTGTGCCAGTATTTTTTTGTTATTTTTCCCCAAAAGCTTTTATGCAAAGAAACTTTCATTCAAGGTTCATACATTTGATCAATATTCATGTTCCCTGGGAATCAATCCCACGACCTTGTTGCTAATGCCATGCCCTACCAGTTGAACACCACAAACAATAATCATTTTTTATATAATAGCACGCAATGGAAATTTCTACCACTGATATTGATCCAGCAGCATCCAACTGAATCATAATGAAAACACAACTCTAAAAAACATAATTTTCATGTTTTGAGGTGTTGTGATGCCATGATATAGGCACACAGGCAGATAAAAATAAACAAACACAATGTGCCGCGGGAGTGCGAGACAGCAATCTTGAGGAAAAATAACCATGGATATGCATGCTCCCTTTCTCCCAAAGCTGGCCGGCCAACTGGTGTTTTAAAACCTTGCCTGCACACCAAAACAGCTGTCAGTAATTGGCAGTGGTAATGACAGACTCTCTCTCATTGGTGAAGATGGCAGAGTGTGGCCAGGCCAATTAGAGAGTTATCAGCTCCTTCATTGCCCATTGGACACACTCCCAGCTTTTTCTCCAGCGGCACATGGAGCAGCGAAACACAAAACAATGCTTCAGAATAATACACTGCTAGTCTACCAAGTCTTGCTTTGCAAATATATGCCTAGAATGACATTTATCAAAATGTGGTGTTTATATAACCAGGGCATATAATCAAAATGCTTATCCAAAAACCTCCTTCATTATTTGATATACTCATTAAATTAAACATGTATGTAATGAGGTCATACTAGCAGGCTATGGTTTGAACTGTACTTTAGGTAGCATCGCTGCATAATGTAAACTCTTTTAATTAATTTACAATGTTTATAAGCATTGACTGTTAAATATTCAATTAAATACACCAGAAATAGACCTCTGGACATTCATTCCTTGTGTATATATATTTTATGCACACTGTAGCAACATACAAAATGAAAATAATGTTAAATAATCTACATAAAATTACATAAAAATGACCTTAACCAATACTAAAATGACAGGCTGAACTGTTTTATATACTCTTGGGGGGAATAAAAATGTTTCTAAGAGAAAAAATTACAAACACACACACACACACACATAAACAGCGAGAGAATGCGGTGACAATGATGCTGATCACATGAGTGACAGCAGGTAAAGGGCATCTGTGTCTTAGCATCACAGGAAATGCATTTGAGACTTTCTATCTATAATTTGCAGGGACAACAAGACATGTTGGTTACAGAACTGTGGTTGTGTGAATGGTAACTAATTTGGCTAAAATAATAAATCATTCAAGAAAATGGTTCACTGAGTAAAATGACAAGGTCACACAAGTTTGTAGTTGGTAGGATTTAAAAAAATGTTTTTGAAGCAAGTCTATTATTGTATGTGTAGGGACGCTGACAACACAGAGTTGAGGGTCTACGTAGTGATGTGACATTGTGCAGCGAGGCTTTGAAGCATGTATCAAAAAAAAGATACATCTTGCAGTGAAACAGTGTACCGGAGCTTGATTTATTTTGCCATAATCACATGATTAGTGACGTCTGGATTTTTGCTTATACCCACATGACTGCTTCATGTGGGTTTAAACACCCTCGTGGGTTAGTAAAGTGTATAGCGAGAGATTAGGTGTCGATTACATACATTTCTGCTGTTTCAAAACACTCCACCGGTCCACGCACCAGTAATTCAACTAAAAAACAATAGTAATTTATATTAAAAAGCTTTTGAATTGTATCAAAGTGTATTAGTGTATAATTTACAACTATTTTTAAAAAGGATAATTGCATATTGTAGTATAGTGTGTAACGGAGGCCAGCTGGCAAGTGAAGCGCAAAAAGCCTTACTCCAATAGCCTCCTTAGAGTGGTCGCCTCCCATGCAATAATCGCCAGTTCGATCCCCACTTGGAACGATTGGGTGGGTGTGGGACTGGTTGTTATGATAATCCTAGACACTTTTGAATACCTTGGATTTACTACAGTTGTCAGTGCTGTAATGTAATATGCCTTGTATTTAAAAAAACTACAATAATTAAGTAATTTGTTTATATTACTATTGTTGCATTACTTTATTAATGAGTTGGTCAGTTGTGGACAGTTGACAATTTTTGTAACACAGTGCTTTCCTACATTTTAACCAGCAGAGGTCCTCATCGAGTTCCTATTTGGAAAGCTTTGAGTAACGAATATTTTTTCCGATACAATTGATAATTTCACCATCACTCGATCCACATGCACCTTTATTAAAGAGTGGTCATACAGGCAATGGTCACACAGGGGTAAACGGGTACATACAGGCAAATCCAGAAGCGTAGTCAGGTCACAGGCAAATGGTTGATACAGGCGGCAGACAAGATAAATGAGAGAACAAGGAAATGGTCAGACACAGAAAGACTAGACTAGAAGAACGCTTCATAATGTAATGTGGCAGGGTACAGTATAACCAAAAAAAGACATCAATGTCTGTAAGTGTGTGTGCTGTTTATTTGGTCTATGTAATCAGTCTTGAGTAGCTCCCAGCTGTGTGTGTGTAATCAATGGAGAACCGTAACAGGTGTGTGTGTGTGGTGCCTGAAGGGAGTTGTAGTTCATATGGTGACAAAATCGTAGTTCGAGTGAAAGTGAATGTTCTCAGTGATCAGTGATTAACACTGCCGCCTCACAGCAAGAAGGTTGCTGGTTTGAGTCCCAGCTGGACTAGTTGTCATTTCTGTATGGAGTTTGCATGTTCTCCCCGTGTTCCTGTGGGTTTCCTCCGGATGCTCCGGTTTCCACCACAGCCAAAAGACATGCACTGTAAGTGAATTGGATGAACTAAATTGTGTATGAATAGGAGAGTGTATGGATGTTACTGGGTGTTACAGTACTGGGTTGTGGCTGGAAGGGCTTAAAACATATGCTGGATAAGTTGGCGGTTCATTCCGCTGTAGTGACCCCTGACAAATCAGGGACTAAGCCGAATAAAAATGAATCAGTCGGCCATGTTGGAGAGCTGAACGTAAACAATGCCACTGAATTAAACAAAACTAGCATATTTTGCTAATTACTGGTGCTCAAACGATCAATTATTGTCACATTTAGGCCTGTACGAATCAGTAAGACTGAAAAAATAAATTTAGTGTACTAAAGTCTAACAAACGTTACAACAAATCAAGCAATACAGAATCTTTTAAATTCAGTTTGTCAATATAATACACAATTTTCCTGATTACTAAGTCCTTCTCTATATGATTTAGCAGCTTACAAAAACCTTTCATGTGGTTTACACGGCAAAAATAAACAGAACAATATATACTGTAGTAGAGCAATGTGCAATCCATGCTGTTGTTTACATCTGACCATCATCACAATGACCACTTACATGAGTAACTGATGAAATCATGACAAAACTGAAAATTATAAGTGAATGCACATATATAGTGAGAATAATGAAAAGTGAATTTATAAATGTAGTAAATTATATTTAATGTATTAGTGTGTGGGTGACCCTTCTGTCATTTTGGTAACAGTGCATTTCCATTAATATAAGGGTTGGATTTATTTAGCTAGCAACCCTGAACACTGTCATAGTTTATTGTCTTTACGAGTGTTTTTTCTTTTACTGTTTTTGTCTTTTTACAAATCATGCCTCCTACATTTTTGGTAGAACCCTGACAGAAGAGCAGATGGGTGAATGGATGAATGAATGCATTACTGTGGTTAGGTAGACAGATGAACAAATGGCAAAATGAAACATTTTTGAGTGAACTGTCCCTTTAATTGTATTAAACTAATACAGTAGAATTTTTACATGTTTTACATAAAAATGCAATAATGAAAAGTAGAGCGCTGTGTGTATTGTGTGTATTGTGTGTGTGTTGTCTTATTAGCATTTGCTCAATGCTATAATCCCTTCAAAGCAGTTTAGGCAGCTCTGAATGTCATGTCTGGTTTGTGTGTGCGGGTGATTTGGGTGGTGTGGTGTCAGTGCTCGAACTGTTTCTGGCAGGTGACGTACCCTTTAGGGATTCCTCCTGAAGAGCTTGTTTGATGTTGTGGTGTATGAAATGTTGGCATTTTACCTGTAAGCCTTTTCTCACCCTGTCTTTAAAGTTTCAAGGTAAAAGAACCATAAGTAGAGAAGACAGAAAGACTAAGAGAGAGAGCTGTCAAAAGAAATACGAGATAAACTATAATCAATCACAACCACTAACCGTCTTGTCCGCAGAGCCAAGGTTGGCTCATAAAATATAGGTTTCATAGCTGCGGACAGCGAGTGTGATTCCGTTTTATGGAAAACAAAATGTAAAGGAAATTTTACAGGTGCATTTATGCATTAGGACATCAGTCTTTTATTTACACTCTTCACTTCAAGGCATCGTCAAAAACTGGCAGGAAATTTGGGTCAATATAAAGCAATGCAACTTTAAAGGATTTAAGTGTTGAGTACTCACACACACACACACCAACAGACACACACACATATTCAGCTTATCTAAAAATACAGAGTAGAGAAATGTTCCATTAGGAAAAATAAACATGTCAGATTTGTACATAAGGCAACACGTACAACAGAATACAAAAAACACAAAGTTGTCAATGCTGTTTGAAAGAGAGAGTGTGTACACTAATGTGTGTGTGTGTGTGTGTGTGTGTTTGTGTGTGTGTGTGTGTGTGTGTGTGTGTAAGATTATCTCTGTCAGTTCTTTTATCCCAAAGCCCACAATGCTTCTCTAAACTGAGTTTTACAGAACAGACAGGTCTGATCCGAGTGAAGGCATGACGGGAATATTCCTACAAACTCTTTTAATATGGGATAAACCTCTCATTTTACATGACATAAAACCTTTTGTCATTTTTTTCTGTTCATTTATTTTTGCACTCTCTCTCATAAGCGAAGAGGGGGGGGGTGTGCGAGTTTAGATTTTCTTGTTAAGATCGGCTTGTTTGCGGCTCACTGATTTCTCTGGTGGAGGAAATGAGAATGAGCTCGGCTGAGAGATGACGGGACGGACACGAGCATAAACACAGACGCTCGAGAAGGAAAAACAAGTAGACGAGAAACAATTACGCACAGTGAGTGATGCGGCGGTAAGCCGTCAGGACGGACAGATGGACAGGTGAAATGCACAGTTTAAGAAAGGGCAGAAATACGAGGGCCTGCTCTGACAGGAGAGAGTAATTGTCTTGGAAAAAGAGAGTAAAGAGCGAGGGGAAAAGCACGAAAGGGTGGGATTGAATGGATGGAGAAAGCGTTTCTGTAATTCAGAGATGAGATCAGATCCTTGGACCTTAAGCACACACATGGACACACACACACACACACACACCTGGAAACCTCACTCAACCTGACGGAGAGTTTTAAGCACACAGCTCTGAGACTGGACACACGCCAAGCTCATTACAAACACAGCCCCTCCACCAGCTCCATCTCTCTCCCTCTCTTGTCTCTCTCTATCTGCTTTTAACAGGTTACACCCTCTCTCTGCAGGAGGAACCTTTGGCCTCCACCACGATGAGTTCTGTAATGGATAAAGCTGGGCTTACACACACACACACACACACACACACACACACACACACACACACACACACACACACACACACACACACACACACACACACACACACACACACACACACACACACACACACACACACACACAC
>CAIGQZ010034910.1:2865078-2893804 GCA_903798205.1 Danio tinwini
GACAGACAGACAGACAGACAGACAGACAGACAGACAGACAGACAGACGAACATGTGGATGGATGGATGGATGGATGAACAGTTAGACAGACAGTCTAGACTAATAGATGAACATTCAGATGAATTAGGGCGTACTCACACTATGCTATCCAAACTATGCCCAGGCCCATTTCCCAGATCGTTTGAGAAGTGTGAGTGTTCTGAATCGGGATTAGGCACGGTTCACTTGATCGGCCCTGGCCCAGTTGGAAGACGTGTGCCTGAGCGCGTTTCACTTGGGCTCAGGGCTACACTTACAGTGTGAGTGCAAGCGTGCCTAAGCCCGAAACTGAAAGCGAGACGTGACTTTTAAGGGACTGTTTCATATGGATTAATTAATCATTCGTACTGTTCAATGAACGCAAACTGTCGTAGATTATTAAAAAAGCAAATCCCTCACTCCACATCAACTGCACCTTCAGCAAACTTCCTAATTCCTGCAGCATGAGGACTGTTTATAAGCTTCAAAAGTGGCCAATCTGTTAGGCGAAATATTAGGGCTTACTCACACTATGCTATCCGAACCGTGCCGAGGCCCCTTTCCCGGATCCTTTGAGAAGAGTGAGCGCTCTGAATCGGGCTCAGGCACAGTTCATTTGGGCGGCCCTGGCCTGGTTGGAAGAGGTGGGCCTGAGCACGGTTCACTTGGGCTCAGACGCGGTACACTTACAGTGTGAGTGCAAGCGTGCCTCAGCCCGAAACTGAAAGCGAGACGTGACTTTTAAGGGACTGTTTCATATGGATTAATTAATCATTCATGAACGCAAACTGTCGTAAATTATTAAAGACGCAAATCCCTCACTGCACGTTAGCTGCGCCTTCAGCAAACTTCCTAATATTTGACTGCGTGTCATCGCATATCAAATGACTTAAACAATATAACTAAAGAAATCTGCACTGTGCTGAGCGAGAGTGCTTACTGAGGAGCGCATCATCGATGACGTAAGCGTGCCCAGGCCCGAATGTAATGTGAGTGCTGGGTGTCGGGGTAGACGGGAGGGGGGGCAAGCGTGCTTTGGCCTAGTTCAAGGCAACTGTACATAGTGTGAGTACTGCCTTAGACTGTGTGTCACCGCATATAAAACGACTTAAACGATATAACTAAAGAAATCTCCACTGTGCTGAGCGAGAGCGCTTACTGAACAGCACATCATCGATGACGTAAGCGTGCCCAGGCCCGAATGTAACGTGAGTGCGAGCTGTCGGGGGAGACGGGAGGGGGGACAAGCGTGCTTTGGCCCGGTTCAAGGCAACTGTACATAGTGTGAATACGGCCTTAGACAGATGAATTAAAGGGCCACGAAACTCCCCTGTCTCAGCAGGGTGTTTTCACACCTCTAGTTTAGAAAAAGTCAGGATAGTCGGCGTGTCCAGCTCTGGGAGTGTGGGAGTGTCGGAGGAGGGAAAGAGGGAAGGATAGACTATAGACTATCCTGTCACAAAATGCGGCGAAAATCCTACACGACGGTAATAGTTTGATTGTGGTGTTTACATGTTTACATTCGGAGAGCAGCATTTACAGCAGATCTTTCAGTCTATAATATTGTACTATAATATTGCAGTGATATTAACATACTGTAAACGTAGTAACTAAATCATTCTGACTCTGGTATATCTTTAAAAACTGAAAGAGCACTGCTGACGATACAAACTAACTTTGCCATCTGAATGAACAAACAAAGGGTTTTGATCTAACACACACTTACCAAATCTGTAGACACAGGACAATCAATACACACTGGAACTGTGTCTTTTTTAAAAGAAGACGAGCGGCAAATCCCGATTTCATTATTTCCAGATGTGAAAAGCTCTTGGGTAAAAAAACGTTCCTTACAAATGCATTTCTGTCGTGTGTCGCGTGCACTGTAACCCACACAGGAGCCAAAAAAATAAAAATAAAAACAAAACCTTCGTTGCAGCACAATAATAAACGCAGCAGCACAATAATAAATGCAACACTGAAAACCCATGTCTCCAAATTCTCATTCTTTCACTTGTTTAGGCAACACAACGTGGCGTCTCGCTGTCGTCTGAACACTGTAACAGGTAAAACAGTCTTCAAAGCTATCATGCATATTAATGAAGTTGCACTTCATACACAATAGAGGGCGCTGATTGGTTTAAAACAAGTCTTTCTCATGAATTAATGGCGCACCCTCAGAGACGTCACGATGTACTCGCAGGTACAGACATCCACTCTCCAGGCTGGACTACACACAAGTATCTAATCGCCGTGACGCAACTTCAAAAACAATTTTCAAACCAGAAAAATGAATTTGCTTAAAATAACGCAAAAACAACCAATTTTCACTTTTTGGTGAAATAAATGTGTCCTAATAGTGTTTTTACCAGCGTGGGACACATATATGACTGTCAACAGCTCAAACAACGCAATCTCACTGTAATTCGTAACTTTTTGATTTAGTGGCTAATTCGGATGAATTTGTACGATCTAATTCGTACAAATTAGTGTGATTTGCTCATCACCCCAAGACAGTTGGGGTTAGGGGTGAGGTTAGGTGCCACGCCTCCTTTTTAAAATCGTACATTTTCGTATGACTGAACTCGAACAATGTAACTATTTGTAATAAAGTTACGGCCACCTGGCCGCCGGGAAGAAGGAGGTGGAGAACCGACGACGATTTAAAGAAATATTTATTAATAAAAGGGACTGCAGCTCCTCACAGAGACTGCCGTCTAAACCAAATCAAACGGAAATCAAACCAAAAGCAAAAGTAAAACAACATGTCCGGGCCCGGTCCTCTCTCTCTCTCTCTGCCATCGTTCCTCCTCTTATAGTCCAGAGCTCCTTCCGTAGGATTGGAGGCAGGTGCGCTCCACAGGTGTATCTCATCTGTGGTGGGCCTCGTTTGGGTCCCACAGCTCTCGGCCTCGCCCCCTCGCCACATACCCCCATCTCCCCTCACAGGCCGGGGGCACCCCGTGGCTGTGCATACTGTGGTTTGGCGCCACAGCACCCGCGAGACCTATATGAGATGGGCCAAGAGAAAAGGAGATGGAGAAAAAAGGAGGAAAGAGAGTAGACAGAGAGGGGAGAGAGGAAAAAAAATTGGGGTTCGGTTCTCCAGACACGCTGCCACTCGGTCCTCAACCAACTGAGAGATGTGACAACATGCTGGGAGCCCTGTGGAGGAATCTATCCACCCGTCCGTCTTCTGGTGTCCGGCGGCGGTTCTCCTGGCTGGCGGCATTTCTGGTCTCCTGCTCCGCTCCCGCTTCGGTGGAGGACGCAGGCTTCGGCATCATGGCGGATCACGGCGACTCCCCCCGGGCTCTCTGGGATGGCTCCCTTCAGCTCTTTCCCATCCGGTGGGGAGCCCCGCGTCCCCTGCTCCTCCCCATGCTGGGAGACGGCAGCAGGCAGATCCTTCCTCGCCAGCCTTAGGCCGCCCCGTCACTCTGGCAGACGAACAGGTTTCTCCCCCACTCGGGTTAACTCCCGAACACTCGCCCTCTCTCTCAGCGGTGAGGGCAACTGGACGACGTGTCCCTCCTTCTCCCGGGTTTCGGCACCACTGTATAAGTTTACGGCCACCTGGCCGCTGGGAAGAAGGAGACGGAGAACCGACGCTGTTTTAATTAATATTTATTAATAAAAGGGACGGCAGCTCCTCACGGAGACTGCCGTCAAACTGAAAGCAAATGTAAAACAATATGTCCGGGCCCGGTCCTCTCTCTCTCTCCTCTGCCATCGTTCCTCCTCTTATAGTCCAAAGCTCCTTCCGTGGGATTGGAGGCAGGTGTGGCGGGCCTCATTTCGCTCCCACGGCTCTCGGCCACGCCCCCTCGCCACACTATTATTATATGCTTACATAATAAGTTATATAAATGTTAATTTAAATAGTTTATTAATCATTTAACTGCTTACTAATGTCTATTAATGTAGAGTTTATGCTTAACAAATAATGAATGAACTATTTGCTTAATAAATTAGTCAAAGTGTGTAGTTATTATAAAGTGTTATCAAATAACTTTTGGGGAGCTGAGATACTATTGTATTTATATCTTAAATAACCATTAAAATGGGTGGGGTGGTGGGGGGATCTCATTATGAAGAAATTAAAATTGCTACAAATTTATTGAATACTTTCCACAATATCCATTTCCCAGCGTAACAGCTCTGGATGTTTTCTTATAATGTCAGATGAGACTTGAAAAATGTCCTTTTTTAGTTTTCTTCAGATGTGTCCACTCTTCTCTTCAGTTCACCCACTCAATCTCCATAGGGTTCTGGTCAGGGGACTGGGATGGTCTTTGTGCTTAATAGCCCATTTTTTTTTATTGATTTTTATGCTTGTGTTGAATCATTGTCATGATGGAAGATCTAACCATTGCCCATTTTATATCCAGCAGAGGCAGACAGGTTTTGATTTTTTTATACAGTATTTTTTTAGTATTTGATAGAATACACAATGCCATGTATCTGAAGAAGATGTCCAGGACTTCTGGCAGAATAACAGACTCAAATCATAAAAATTCCAGTAGTATATTTAAACATAGACACATGGTATTTTACTTTATTATCCTTGTGTGCACAAAACCCATCTGTGTTTTCTGGTAAAACACTTCTTTAATTTTTTTTCAGCTGATCCCGCATTCTAGTAGAGACCAGCCAATGAATTTTTTTTAACATGTAAGCAGAGTTTTCTTCTTTTTCTTCTTCTGGAAACCCTAGAGAAGGTCTCTGGCTCCATCTGTACCAAGAGGCATTTCTATGTGGAGTTTGTATGTTCTTCCCATGTCTGAGTGGGTTTCCTCCAGGTACATTGGTCATAGTGTGTGAATGGCAAAATGTAACTGGAGGGTATCTGCTGGTAAAACAATTGGCAGAGAAATTGGTGGTTTATTCCACTGTGACAACCCCTGATAAAGTGGGGACTAAGCTGGAGAAAAGTGAGTGAGTGAGTGAGTGAGTGAGTGAGTGAGTGAGTGATTGAGTGAGTGAGTGAGTGAGTGAATGAGTGAGTGAGTGAGTGTAGACAAGAAGTGAAGTTAGAGAGAGAGAGAGGGCACTGGATTGGCAAAGGTCCATGAGCTGGAAATTGAACATTTAGGATACCCAAAGCATAGTGTCGACATACTATCTTTGGTGACTGATGGAAACTTCTTAATTACCATCCTAATGGTGCATTCTTAAATATCCAGTGCTCAGCATAATTGAGTACACCCCATTTTGTTTTTATTAAAATAATATTTTAGTCACCAAACATGTTTAGAAATTGAAAGATTATACAATTAAATTTAAGCAAAATATTGCCAAAAAAAATGACAACCTACAAAATTTCAACAAAATTTTTCTATTTGTTTTGCTTCTCTTAATTTTGCCCCTTTTTTAAAGTTGTATTTAATATTTTTCTATAACATATAAATTTGGGTGTACTAGTTTTTGGACCGTTATTGTAAGTTATTTTGTTAGATAGGCTCCAGATTTCTAGGGCTACTGAGAATTGTGGCTGTAACATGATTGCAGGTGAGGCAAAAACTTGTAGCTTTACTTTTAAAGGTACATTTATTTTTTCTCAATAAAAGATCAAAAGGAAAAACAATGTTGATTTATTTCCACTGCCTTTCCTCATATTTATCATTGATTTTGACTAGACTGAAAATGGTGTGTTTATTGCCAGTTTCATATGGCTTGTGATTTATTAGTGTTTTCTGTTAATTTATGCTTTCAAATTATTCATGTGATCTTTCAACTTTAAATAAACAAAATTTAATAAACACTATTCATTAAAGTACAAGAACACTCACTTTTCTTTGGCTTGGTCCCTGTTTTAACTATATACAGATTCATTCATATGACTTCAACTTAGTCCCTTATTTATCAATGGGTTGCCACAGCGGAATAAACCACCAACTATTCCGGCATTTATTTTACGCTGTGGATGTCCTTCCCGCCGCAACCCAGTACTGGAAAACACCCATACACTCTCTCATTCACATACACACTACGGGCAATTTTGTTTACCCAACTCATCTATAACACATGTGCTTAAACTGTAGGGGGAATCCGATGCACCTGGAGGCCCAGCCACGACTCAAACCAGCAACCTTCTTGCTGTGAGGCAACAGTGCAAACCACTAAGCCGCCATGTCGCCTACAAAAAGAGATTGTGGTAATTTAAAAAAAGCAAGTCAAATGCAAATGTGTCTCTCTGGTCTGCATGTGAACGTTTCATCAAATTATTGTCAACAAAAAGTATTCATGATGTCCCAGTGAAAATGGTACATTTTCATGTTGCAAAATTACATTTATTGAATGCAATGCATTCTACACTTGACAACATGAAAGAATATAAAAATAGCACATGCCTTCCTGTAGTAAACTTATTTATAAGCCTTTATTGTAGCACGCTGTGAACTGCTTTGCATGCAATTAAAATGCAGTATGCAGTAGGCAATGTGCATAATAAACTGCGCAGTAAGCAGTATGTCGGTTTTCCTTTCGGAAAAGCCCAAATGCGTTATTAACCGCAGGCTTGTTGATCTCTATCATAATATAAAACTGCATGTTTTTTGTCTCTGCAGCTCTGACTGCTGTTAATGACATAATGATAGCGAAGGAAAGTGAAGGGTTGTTTCTTCTGTGTATACTCTCAAAGAGCGATAATCTCCATCCCCTGCTGTCTTTCTCCACGCAAACTTGTGTATATTGTGCTGCTCGTTCATGATGCGCTGTGAGAGTGCACCATTTCATCTGCTTTCTTTTTTGACATCCATTTAAACATCGCTTGCCAAATGGAAAACACACACACACACACACACGCACACACACACACACACACACACACACACACACACACATACACACACACAGACAGACGCAAAAAATATAAACACTCATAAAACATCTTTTCATTCATAGCAGCATCTCAGAAAAGAGCAACACAACAACAGTGTATTGTATCTAAGGCCACAAGAAGCCTTCTGTATTAGAAGCAGTATTTGAAGAACAAAAAACTCAGGGAAGTCTAGAAAAAAGCTCTCTGGTTCTGAGGGAAGAGAAAAAACTCCATTTTAAACCTTATAATGCATTTAAAATGAAAAAAAAAACAATCACTGACCCAAATAATCCTTATTTTATATAACTTGTTTAATATTTTTCTGTTAAAACTTGATTTTTTTGACACTAGCTTAGGTAAAATGACTCAATTAAAGAGCACCCATAGGTTTTGGAAAATTACCATCTATGCAGTGTGTAACACAGCACTAAGTGAATGAAAACATTGACTCAGAGTCGAATAAATGAATCGTGTTGGGTTCGAATCTTTTGCTTGAACGTAACAACGTCGATACGGTACATCACCAAATATGAAGAGTCGGATCTGGTAAAACGTGAACACGCCTTTCCCTTCAGACACTAGCGAGAGTGGGGATCACGGGACTGATCATGACATGAAGATGGCAATCACTGACAGTTTTAGATTCGGCTGCAGAGAATAAAGGGTTAAAGCAAAAAATGTTTACAACAATACCACAGTATAGCCAACCAAGTGCTGTGTTTGTTCTTGTCATTTGTCTGATGATTGCTAAAATAACCTACGCTGCAATATGGGATTTGTTTGTCAGGCTTTGACAGGGACTTTGTCAGTAACTGTTGCAGTTCATATGGACCAGTTTCTTTTTCCTCTGGATCATAACATGTAAGTGTAATTAAAATTGTTGCCTCATTTTGTGTAGTTTGCAAAATATGTATTTAATAGTGTGTTGTAACTTGTAATTGCTCCACGTGGAAAATACTTTTCTATTATAGATCAGTGTTTGTCTCTGATCTGTATGAGGCTATTCACATATCGTGTCCAAAACTACGTTGAAAACGCGAAGCGTACTTCTTCTTTTGGATGTTTTATATGCATTTCTAAACTCACGATCCTCTGCTCTTTGCCTTTGCAAACATCAGCTGTTCTTCACACACGGGCAGCACAGTCAATTTTCAAATTAGTTCAACTTTTGCCACAGTGTGGATTAATACTGAATGTGTGTTGTTGTTATTACTTGGGTTAGATTTAAGAGTAGAGTAATATGCTGGTATTTAACTACATTGCTTTGTTGCATTCCTGCAGTGGACTCTCACATAATCTGTGCTATTTCATAGCCGTGGTGGGCATTTCTCTTTGTCTCCAGCTGAACCCAGTCGACCAATTATAACAGACTGGGTCATCGGACCAATCACTACAGATTAGCCCCACGCACAGGAGGGGTTTGGAAACAAATGAACCACTGAACGAATCATATGAGAATGGTTGGGATAATTAGATAAAAATAAATGTGTTTTTGACCTTGCATGCAAATCAACCTGTTGTTGGAGACCCCTAAAACTAAAATATGTCCTTTTATAATGCAAAATAGGGGCTCTTTAAAATGTCTCAAACATGAAATATGTAAAACAATGTAAAAAAAACTATGTAAAAAAAACAATCACTGACATAAAGAATCCTTTTTAATATTTAATATTTTAATATTTTTCAATTAAAACAGTGTTGTTTTTTTGACACTAGCTTAATTAAAGTGACTCAATTAAAATGGCTCAAACACTGAAATATGCAGAGGTCCCTTACTAAAAACTATGTAGTTTTTTTTTCTTTTATTTATTTATTTATTTATTATTATTTTTTTATTAATTAATTAATTCATCTTTTTTATTCATTTTACTTTATTTATAGAAGTTTTTATAAAAACATAACACCTAATAGTGTACATCTTGTATATATGTTAACAAAATTATCTCAGTGTTATTACCTGATATTAACTAGAACATGCACCAAAACACTAGCAAACAGTACAGCAATTATACAGCACCAACAAAAAAATCTATAATGGAATAAGAAACAAAATAGAATGACATAAAAAGGAAGGAGAGAAAAAATATGACCCAAAATAATAATTTTGGATACAATATTAATCTATACATCTAAGGAAGGGGCCCCTACCACCTTTTTAATGTATAAAGATAATGACTTTAATGTTGACAATTTACTTTAAAATCAGCAGATCAATAAACAGGAAATAATTAAAGTATTAGACAACCAAATGATCTATATTCAGTATTTACATTCAATATTCAAATGTTTGGATGTAAATGATCAAAAAATAAAAACAATACTGTGAAATACAAATACTATTTTAAGGAGCCATATAATGAAAAACTGTATATACTGGCAGAGTTCAATTATAAGAGTTCAGTACATGGAAATGTATTACATGAGCCTCAAACACTATTGCTTTCTTTTTATATAAATCTTGTTTGAACAAAAGATCACTGAAAGTCAGGTGAATCAGCACATAACACTGACTGCGATGACTGACTCATGATCATTAAAATGATTAAAAAAATGTCCAAAAATCCCTTCAAGGGTTTTCTACAGTCTTTGGTTACACCCCTAACAGCATTTGATTCTGAAGATAGGTTAAATTCCCTATTATACAACCCGCTACGAGAAAGCAGTAATTATTTTAACCATTTCTTGACTGTTGAATCAATTTCGGTTTCAATCGAATGCTGAGATTACAAAACGAATGCTAATTTACCCCGTGTTGTTAACCTTAGCTAATTAGCAAACTCCAACTATCTATCAAATCATGACAACCTATTTATGTGAGGATTAATATTAATTCCTTATTCCTGTGTTGTCGTATCATGGATTAAGTCACTGCTAGAATACAATTTTACTATGATGCTGATAAAGTAAACATTTTAATAAAAAGCATGCTTTTGCTTAGCCTACTGTGGAAAAACTGGTTGTCAGGCAACTTATCACGAACACACATGCATGATCAGACACGATTATCTAATTCTAAATTCCTTTATTATGCAAATTTTGGCACAAAAACAAAACAAAACAATAATTTGGACTAAAATGATTTTGGTTACTGCTAAAAATGTACCCATGCAATAAAACTTTTCCAAGGTTTTGCTATCCAGGGTCACATACAGGTACAGTATGTGCCATTTTTTGTCATGGGACATATCCTGGGCACGTTCTTAACTTTTTTTAATCTACTAAAATTCAGTGGTGTAAAGTAAAAAATTACAATTACTCAAATTACTGTAACTGAGTAGTTTTCTCAGGCATTGTAATTTAAATGTGTACTTTAACTTTCCCTTGAGTAAATTGACTTATACTTTTACTCCACTATTTTCCTTCAAACTGCAATCACTAATTATTTTTTTCTTGTCTATGGGGATTGGCTGAGAAGAAAAATCAGTCCTGCGATTCCTGTCCAATCAAATCACATAATTATAAATGCAGCAAACCACCTGAAAGCATTACAAGTGTCCACCAATATGTCCAAAACTTTTATATGATCAGGAGACTGTTTAGACTACATGTCAATGATAAGAAGATGAAGGATGCCCACTGCATGATGACTGAAATTGCCAAACAGCCTTAAACAATAACTAAATGCACTACAGAATGTTACGTTTTCACCCACACTCAGAAATTGCATGTATATGCATCAGCCATTCACAGCGTAATACCCACTACTCTTGAGTACTTTTAAAAAGGCTACTTTTTACTCATACTTTGAGTAATATTTACAACAGATACTTTTACTCTACTTGCACTACATTTTTGGGCAAGTAATGGTAATTTTACTTGAGTATGATTATTCAGCACTCTTTCCACCACAGCTTAAATGTAGAGAAACACCTACAGTGAGTCAAGCCCAGTAGCAAATAATAAAGAACAGGTAAAACTGGAACTGTTCAAGCTTAAAAAAGATCAGCATTTCTCTTTTTTTCTAATACATTATTGCTGCTTCAACAATAAAATGCGCTCCTTTTAAAATGTTTAGAAAGTGGTATCTTCAGAAGATACTTAATTACATTGCCTTCCTTTCGGATATGAAAGTTGAGTCTTTGCAACAGAAAAACATCTATGAATCCTAAAGATGCTGCATGTG
Organism: Danio tinwini; assembly: GCA_903798205.1. Lineage (NCBI taxonomy): Eukaryota > Metazoa > Chordata > Actinopteri > Cypriniformes > Danionidae > Danio > Danio tinwini. The sequence goes on from CAIGQZ010034910.1 coordinate 2,876,043, forward strand.
AGAGAGAGACAGGGGGAGATCAATAAGGTATGATGGTGTTAGCCCTTTCAAACATTTACACCAAGGTAGGATGAAACATATAAGATAAATCAGTCGACATTACAAGTCATTCAATTAAAAAAGCAGCCCAATTCTATCAACATTGTCTACTCTGGATGACTAGAGCTGCTACAGAAAAGCATCTGAGAGACATGCAATTAACCAAATTAAACGCTATTTGGTGCAACTACACCAATCCATACGTGTCAATGCAAGGCTATTTGAAATGCATACTTTTTAGCCGCTGTCACCGGTTTTTGATATTTACTTTTGGTTCACTGCTCACAGGGTGAGAATTTGCCACATAAATATATTTGTATATTGTTATTTTCCCCCTTTCCGGAGATGAATGATGTGTGAGATGAATTCTAAGAATGAGGTGATGAAACGATTCAAGGATGAGAGAACAGAGTGATACAGGGAGAGCGAGAGCCGATGGAAAGGTGTAAGGAATTTCGGCATCGCAGAAATCAGACTTGTGTGTGTTTATTTACAGTCATCGTGATTAGAGTTTCTAATAGCAGACAGCTCAAATATCAAGGTTCGACTCAACGAGATTGAAACGTGTTAGTACTGATACAGACTCAAAATTGATCAACAAATCTCTTTTTGGGTTTTTGCATCAATAAAACACACACGTACAGCCGCAGGTACACAGGCAGGCAGGCAGGCAAGCAGACAGACCGGCTGATGCACAGGTACAAAGATTCACATTCGGGGGCTACACAGGCTGGCTTGCAATTAAAGGTGTGCTTTAATACACGACAGCCGTCCGAAACTTGTGTTTGGAGGTTATGAGCTAATTGATTTTTGTTCTTTCCATGCGTACATGAGAGATATTGCGATTCACTAAATGTGAGCTATCTTATCGGCTTCACCACAGGTCAGCCCGAGGCGATCGGCTGCCTCTAATTTATGCTTCAGTCATATTGCAGATCCATCAGTATACAATCGCTGCAAAGCCAGCCAAGCAGAGAAAGTCGAAATTCCTAGGATAAATTAAACCTGTGATCAGGGAGTCCTAGAAAATCAAAGGCTCCAGTAATGCTGACCGAGGGTCTATTGCGAAAATGGGTCTCTCTCATAAGCACACACTTAGAGATGTAAGTCAGATGAGGGTTTAATTGGCTCTGTCGAATTAATTACATATTTGAGTGCTGCCGAAGTACATCAGTCAGAATTAGCGACGGCGTGAGGGGCTTAAACACCCAGCGAGGACCCGCCGAGCATGTGGACTCAAATTCCAGATGTATAAAGACAACAAGGGGAAAACAAATAAACATTAACGCGCTTTATTGCCCTCAAACCCACCTGAACCAGGCAATTATGGGGAGCTGAGAAATTGTAACACTGAGCTAAGGTAATTCGATGGAGTCATTATGGAGATAAAACTACGGGAGCATTCAAACAACACCCAGGGGACGGAGTTTAATATTCAGTAGACATTTAAAGGAAAAACTCCCCCTTCGCTTTCAGTGCTGGTCATTTTTCCGCTTGGTTTGGAGTTTGTTAATTAGGTGTAATCCTGGGGCAGGTTTACCGTAACGAGCTCCCGCAAGGGCTCTAAACGAGACCTTAACGAGAACCCTTGATTAAAGTTCCCTCATTAGCATATGAAGAGCTGTTCAAAGACACTATGAGCCTCCTAAAGCTACGAAACACCTCTAGCTTTAAGGAATCGCAGATTTTTGAGCCTCCTGTTGATGTATTTCGCAGGTTTAACACATCTACTCACACACACACATTTGAAGAAAGAAATTGTGTGTAAAAACAAGGAGTTTCCAAATGCCTTGAGCAGTGCAAGACATTATTCTATGTTAATATCTACTACATATTTCATCCGTAACTTCATTTGTTAAATTATCATCAAATTAGTTAAGTAATCCTAACGACTGGCAATACTCTGCAGATGGGTGTTTAATGAGTGGGTAAGCTTCTCCATCCCCTCAGGCTCTGAGAGATCAAGACTTTAATGTTTATATCAAAGAGCGAAGAACTGCGATTTGCGCATAATCCCATGGAATTCATTCTGGATGGCAAAAGAGAGGAATCCTGAAATTATGGAGCTGTACACGGCTCTGTCACGACAGTGTGTGGATAAGAGTGAATGATTTCTTTCTTTCTTGGCCGACTTGAAGGATAGGTCATAATATCATTTCCTCTCATTCACACAGCGAAAGATCAATGGAACCCACTTGCTTTCATTTCTTTCTGGATCTTTCAGCGCAGACCTCGACTAAACGGCAGACCTCAATTTGTTTTGTGCCCGAATTGAACATGTGACATTTTCAGCAAGGGGAGCTGTGAGTGTTAGCTGGTGAGCTAAAGGCCAGGCTTCTCGCTCATTAGACACATTCACAGGGCCCTGGAAGCTTTAACAATGGTGTTTCGGATATCGTAACCTATACCTCACAATCCAAAATGATAGTTTAGCTCTAAATGAATGTGAAAGCAGTTCAAGTAAATGGAGACTGAAGTTTAAGGCTGTAACATGCCATTGTCAAACTAGTAATGACAACAGCCAGAAACGATAACTCCAAACTAGCACGTTGTACCTGCATGTAAAGTTCATTTCTACATCAGATACAGGCAATATGGAAACACCCTATTAAATTGTAGTTGATACATATCAGGACAATGATCCAATCCATGGCAAGTATTACAACTTTGGAAATAAAACCACAAGGAAATTAAACAAAGACAGTCTGTCACTGATAATGAAATGCCTTAAATGATCATCAGAAGAAGTTTTAGCAGTTTGCTTGTCTACTCTACTCTGTCTCTGGTGTGTTAACACAAGGCCAATCTGACAGCTAAAGCTAAGCTAAGATTGGGTCATGAAACAAGACAATGAGTTTGCACGTTTACATAGAGACCAATACTCAGATTTTATTACGATTAAGACAATACTCTAATTAACAGTCTACCATGTAAACAGTGATTTTTGATTACCTTAATCTGACTAAAGTCATAATGAAACTAAACAGAAATTTAATTAAGCCATACAGCAGAGTATTTCTATTTTAGTTGCATTATTGAAGTGCAGAAGTTTTTTCTTTTCAATCGGCATGTGGTTTTAAATTCCATTAAAACAACATGCTCCTACCAGTCCTTACTCCATAATCACAACCAATAACTCAAAAATAAAAACCCAAAATTAAATGAAACTTGGGAGGAAGCGTTGTATAGTGTGGTGACTCAATGATGTTAATTGATCTACAGTTAGGTCCATAAATATTTGGACATCGACACAATTCTAACATTTTTGAATCTACACACCAAGACAATCGATTTTAAATGAAACAAACAATATGTGCTTTAACTGCAGACTGTCAGTTATAATTTGAGGGTATTTATATATAAATCAGGGGAACGCTGTAGGAATTACAACAGTTTGCATATGTGCCTCCAACTTGTTAAGGGTCCAAAAGTAATTGGACAGAACAATAATCATAAATCAAACTTTCACTTTTTAATACTTGGTTGCAAATCTTTTGCAGTTAATTACACCCTGAAGTCTGGAGCGCATAGACATCACCAGATGCTAGCTTTCATTCCTGGTGGTGCTCTGTCATGCCTCTACAGCAACTGTCTTCAGTTCCTGTTTGTTCTTGGTGCATTTTTCCTTCAGTTTTGTTTTCAGCAAGTAAAATGCAAGCTCAATCAAATTCAGTTCAGGTGATTGACTTGGCCATTGCATAACATTCCACTTCTTTCCCTTCAAAATCTCTTAGGTTGCTTTTGCTGTATGCTTTGGGTCATTTTCACTCTGCTACAAGATGATCTTGATCTAATCTGTCTATAGGATGTTGTTCCAGCACTGTTTTAGAAGTGTTCAGCATTTTTTAGAGCTCTAATCAGGCCTTTGTGTTTTTGAGGCTCACCAATGGTTTTCATATTGTGGTGAACCCTCTATATTCACTGTGGTGTAGTCTTCTCTTGATTGTTGACTCTGACACACACCTACCTCCAAGAGAGTTTTCTTGATCTGGCCAACTGTTGTGATGAGTGTTTTCTTCACTAAGAAAATACTTCTTTGGTCATCTACAACAGTAGTTTTTCGTGGTTTTCAGGGACTTTTGGTGTTGCTTAGCTCACTGGTGCGTTCTTTCTTTTTAAGAATGTTCCAAACAGTTGTTTTGGCCTAAACAATTTATTGGCCTTTATCTGCTCACTGTTATTTGGATATTGAGGAAATAATACACACCTGGCAATTTCAAATAGATTGTGTGGCTGTATAGAGCCAAAAATTATATAATTGTATCTGTCCAAATATGTATGGACCTAAATGTATGTTCTATAACATGTAAAACAGGAAAAGGAAAGGAAAATCATTGTCCTTTTCAGATTAAGACAAATAATTAGATTACTGATGTCCATGTAAATGTAGTCATTGATCACAAACACAGCAGCAAATTTGCATCAGACCAGCTTAAAAAATTTTAGCAAGTTATACGTAGTCCAGTTGCAATAGTCCAGCCCTTATCCTGACTGTTTTTATTTCCTAATACGAAAAAGCATGAACTTTAATAGTGTCGCAACATTTTTATAAACAGCCTATATTCATCATTCACATAAGCTATCATGACAAGCAATACAAACTGTAAACAAGACATTGCTTAAATAAAAAAGAGTTAAAGTTTTTTCTAATATTTGTGTATTTAAATGCTCAGGTAAGACGCAGTAACATTAGAACAGGCTTATATCTTTGCTGTCTTGAAGCTTTCATCATATTTGCTTTTAGTTCTGTGACACATTTGCTAAACTGCCTATTCAATCCCAGTGATTTTTGTCATTGATTGCCCAGATGCCAATTACCCTAACTCTAACCTAACATGCTGAATTATTGACATGAGTGTGAGTAGAGTTGACTGTAAAAACTAGCTACAGTAGATACTGTATATGCTTCCTGGTATTGGCCAAAGCTGTTTATCGGCTGACCGGCAGCTTAGTAAGTCACGGCCATTACATGCTTAAAAAAAAGAATGCAAAAGCAACAACGACAACAAAAAAGTGCATATTTCTTCTGAAGTAATTCAGTAACTGGGTTAGAGATCTGTGAAACAGAAGTGAGACAGAATCATACTGAAAAGGGACAGACAAAAGATCAGAGATATGAAAGGGATGATGAGAGCGGGGCAAACATTAAAGCAGGAAGATGTATAACTTTTTAGTGTGAACAGGACAGAATGTTGCAGGACTAAAAAAGTGTTGCAGCCTAGATATCTATTTTGTGTGACAAAAGGCTGCTTATTCAAACCAAAACACTTGCTAGATCTGACTCAAAAGAATGAATTTTGAATGAACATTACAGGCTATTTTTTGTGAATCAAATCATAAGTTGATTGAAAAGATTTAATTAATTTTTAAATCTGACTGGTTTTGTATGTCGATTCAAAGATTCATTGAAATGATTCAAATCAAAAGATTTCAGACTGGTTTTGTAAACCAAATCAAAGATTCATTGAAAAGATCTGACTTAAAAGGGTGATTTCTGAATAATTTATACAGGGAGATTTTCTGGACAAAATCATAGATTAATTGAAAAGATTCAACTCAAAAGAATTAAGATTTGCAAACCAAATCAAAAGACTCCTCATTTGGCATCATTTTGTCCCAAACTGATCTGATTAATACACCAAAGACAACCATTCATCACATTACTCTATGATCATACTATGGAAGACTTACAGAGCATGCTATTTAATACAGTCCCTGTTTGTTGTAATGTATGGAAAAGAGTATTACAATTTTTAACGAATTATTATTTTTTTAAAGCAAAAAAAAAAAAAGAACAATTGATTTGGAACAAATCTTCATTTATTATATTCAGCAAATATTTACACTACCTGACAAAAGTCTTGTTGTTGATCCCAGTTGTAAGAGCTACACATAACAACTTGACCTCTAGCTGATCATTTAGAAAAGTGGCAAAAGGTAGATTTTTCCAATGAATCATCTGTTGAACTGCATCCCAATCATCACAAATACGACAGAAGACCTATTGGAACCCGCATAGACCCAAGATTCTCACAGAAATCAGTCAAGTTTAGTGAAGGAAAAATCATAGTTTGGGGGTTGCATTCAGTATGGGGGCGTGCAAGAGATCTGCAGACTGGATGGCAACATCAACAGCCTGAGGTATCAAAACATTTGTGCTGCCTTTTAAATTACAAACCACAGGAGAGGGCAGGGCGACAGTGGCGCAGCAGGTAGTGCTGTCGCCTCACAGCAAGAAGGTCGCTGGTTCAAGCCTCAGCTGGCTCAGTTGGCATTTCTGTGTGGAGTTTGCATGTTCTCCCTGTGTTTGCGTGGGTTTCCTCCGGGTACTCCGGTTTCCCCCACAGTCCAAAGACATGCGGCACAGGTGAATTGGGTAGGCTAAATTGCCCATAGTGTATGAGTGTGAATAAGTGTGTATGGGTGTTTCTCAGTGATGGATTGCAGCTGGAAGGGCATCCACTGCGTAAAAATGTGCTGGATAAGTTAGTGGTTCATTCTGCTGTGGTTCATTCACCAGATATGAACATTATTGAGCATGTCTGGTGTAAGATGGAGGAAGATGATTCCAAAAATTTTTGATGAACTCTCTGAGTCCTGCAGGAATGCTGTCTTTGTCATTCCTGATGAATTTATTAATACATTTCTTGAGTCATTGCGGAGGTGTATGTATGCAGTTGTCCAAGCTCATGGGAGTCATACACAATATTAATTATTTTTCCACTTCACCATGACTTTATATTCTATACTGTACATTATTTATGTTAAGAGACAAGACTTTTGTCTTAGCAAAGTCAGACCTTACTGTCCTATTTAAATAAATAAAAATCAAGGCATGATCATATTTTGTTTTGGTAAAATAAGCGTAATCTAGACGCCTTTGTCTTTCATATAAGCCACTTCTGATACCAAATTATCAACTAAAAGTCAAGTTATTATTTGTTGTTCCTAAAATTTGGATAGGTGACCAGACTTTTGTCAGGTACTTTCAGCAAAATCACCACAATCTAGACAACCTGAGAAATCAAAGCCTGTTTTTTTTTTTTACAGTTGTGATGTAACGGATATTATCGCATTCTAAGAATTTATCTGCGTTTCTGTGGAATTTTTGTCAAATTGGCATCATAATGAGTCTGTTATTGATCCAACCAACAGACATCTCACACTCCTAGATCAGAGCGTCTCTCTTGCAGCCCTCAGAGACATATAAAGAGATTCATTTTCACCAGCGTTTGATCTCCCAGATCCACTCAGAGACTGAACGACAGGAGCCGACCAGCGCACGAACACATGCACACTCATTTTCTCTCTGTCTCTCACAAGCTCTCCATACTTTCATTCTCTCCTCCAGGGCTGTGAACTTCCATCAGAACTACTTCCTCTCTGATTTTCTGTGTTTCCTGTACCAGATTCTGATATATCTCATGTCCAGCGGCACACCGCAGGTTGAAATTGTTGTCAAAAGTCGCACAAGAAAGAGAAGAAGAAGGATAAGGGGGGAAAAGAAGATCAAAGTCTGCTCTTTATTTTACTGCCTTTGGACTGGATTTGCTGCTTATCAGGTCTACAATGTATGCATAGAATATGAGAGATTACTTAAAGGTTTGAGATGTTTTAAATAAATCATTGAAACATGAGTGAGCTGTCATGTAGACAACCTGGAAAAAGGAATAAGAGAGAAAGAGAGAGAGAGTGACGCTACAAAATACACAATAGCTCACTGCATCAGATCGCTTGTTAAAGTCTGAATGCTGCATTCATGTGTTATTAGATTTCTGTTTCCCAGTCAGAAATCAGATATAAATGGCCTCTTAAGTTGTATTCAGTGCTGATACCAGACTTCTGATACCTGATATCAAATAAATTTCATACCTGATATTCTAAGCCATACAATTCCTGCATGTGACTAGTAGTTATTAATATTTAATTTTTTCCACAACAGCTACATTGCTTTGTTTTGTCACTAATAAAATAAATATTTACATAAATGAGTTATCTTTCGAAGCATACTTTGTTTTATAACATTTGTGAAATTTATATGTATTTGACAGAAATTCCATAATCATCAGCGCACCAACTAGATCAATGTAGTCAAAATTAATGAATGGGATGCTGCCTACTTTTATCCATAATTCAATATTTGTATAGATTTTGCCTTTAATAAGATTTCCCCAAGAAATAGGCAAGAATAAATCCAGTGTCCAACATAATTGCTATACTGTCTGACAACAAAACACTTGAATGCGACAAGTGGGAAATATGAAATTTCCAATAAAATATGAAGGCAGCATAAAACTCATTATATATGGCAAAAATAAGACTATAAGTGTCATTGGAATCCTGTAGCACTAATTTTACAAAGAGATTGTGCAGCGTGTTCCCAGTGTAATGTAACAATATATCTCATTTAAAATGTGCTATCTACGCTAAATCCAAGCAAGAATGTCAACTAATGACTCACATTCAATTCAGTTGTATTCTTATTTATTTGTATATTGCTTTTACAATGTAAATTGTGTCAAAGCAGCTTGACATAAAAGTTCTTGTAAATTAAAACTGTGTCAGTCCAGTTTTCAGAGTTGAAGTTCAGTTTACTAATCACATTTGCTGTAGCAACAATGTCATTTTAGCTTACTATTACCGTGAATTGAAGAGAAGGGTTTGGCTGCAGACCGCGTGCAGATGCAAGTTAAGCTGCATGCAATGCTTTTAATGTGCACACTTAACCCTGTCGCTAATCCTACCCTATTGTGTCTAAGATTGCATGTGTGAGTCTCAGCTTGCATATGCAAGTCTGTAGTGAGATACTATTGGAATGTAACGGGACTCGTATCGCAAGTGCAATGATAAAAACATTTGGTTAAGAAATTAATTTCACCCAGAAATTAAAGGTAGCAAATTATGATGCAAACATGAAATTGTATTTGTTTAAAAAATCATGACAAAAGTGCCTTGAGGTTATAAAAGTATTGTGCATGAAATAAGTGAAAAAAAGTTTTATTAATGATTTTAAATCAGCACTATGTATGTTTTTCAAACTTTAAATATTATATCTTAAATTATATAATAGGAAATTAACTTTTAACTAGATTAATTCTGTTGCTGTGGCTACCAGATCTGCCCTTGTTACCTGCAATTCTATTCTATTAATTTACAGAATAGAAACTGGCTACAAAGTGTTGTTACAGTGTGTTCTAGGATTATTGGATTGCCTGTTAGATCTCTTTCAGGCATATGTGATCAACAGACTCTTAGGTTAGCAAGCAAGATTATTAAGGACTACTCACATATTCTCCATTCAGCATTTGAGCTGCTCCCCTCTGGAAGACGTCTTTGTTGCATTGTGTGTAGAACTCAGAGAAGAAGAGCCACTTTTGTTCCTAAAGCCATTCTGCTTATAAATTCCAGAAGTAACACTTTCAAACTATAACAAATTTCAGTATGTATTTTAGATGCATTTTAGAATTTTTTTATTAATTTATTTGTTTGTATTTATTGTTGTTATTGTCATTTATTTAATTGTATATTGTGTTTTGTGTGTTAACAAAACTGCACTCCCCCCACTCACCATTATGAACAGTACTGTGGCTGCAGTGGAGTCATTTAGGTTCCTGGGCACCACCATCTCTCAGGATCTGAAGTGGGACATTCACATAGACTCTATTGTGAAGAAAGCCCAGCAGAGACTGTACTTCCTTCGTCAGCTGAGGAAGTTCAACCTGCCACAGGAGCTGCTCGTACAGTTCTACTCAGCTGTCATCCAATCCATCCTCTGCACTTCAATCACCGTCTGGTTCAGCTCAGCTGCCAAAACCAATCTTCGTAGACTACAGCGAATAGTCCGGACTGCTGAACAAATCACCGGCACTACCCTTCCTACACTTCAAGAACTGTACTCTTCCAGAGTGAGTAAAAGGGCTCACAAAATTACTCTGGATGCCTCACACCCAGCACACTACCTGTTTGAACTGTTACCGTCTGGTCGGCGTTACAAAGCATCAAGAACAAAAACAGCCAGACACAGGAAAAGTTTCTTTCCTCAGGCCATCTACCTCATGAACAGTTAAATATTCTCCTACTGTGCAATAAATGGGCAATACTTTCTCATACGCACTTGTACACAGCACCTTATAACAATATACAATGCAATACTTTCTCCATTTGCATTGGTACACAGCACCTTATAACCTGTATATTCACAACAATCTGTACATACAACTCAACATCCAGATATTGACTAACTGCATCTCTGTTTAATATTTATCGCCTTTTTCTTTTCTCATATTTAATTTCGTGTTGTCACTTTATGTACACTGGAAGCTTCTGTTGCCAAAACAAATTCCTTGTGTGTGTGTGAAGCACACTTGGCAATAAAACTGATTCTGAATACTGTTTTCTTTTGGTGCTGCTCCATATGCCTTGAATTGCCCCTAGGGGACAAATAAAGTTTTTTGAATTAGAATTTGAATCACGCTTGCAACTTTGGGTTAGTGACCTGTCATCTCAATTCTGATTTTTGCGACTAACAACTTTTTTTTTTTCAAATTTAAGCGCATTTCGCAGCATTTATTTATTGTTTTGTTGTGAAAACATACACAAATTTACACACCTGAATTATTCATAAATGATTTACCTTTATGGATACTGGAAATTCAGCAATCGTTTGAAATCCTGGTGTGCCTGATATGCAGAAATTCTTTTCTTTACAAAGAAAAGTAATTCTTTTCTTTATCTACATTTGTGTGAATTTCACAACCATCTACCACCACCCTCCAGTTTTGTTTTTTCTCCTAGAAAACTAACATAATTCCACCCCACACACCATCTTTTTGGTATAGTCTCCAACCCCTATCCCCGGTCTGCAACTTTGATATAGTATCCAATCGCCATTGCTGCCCAAAACCCAGTCCTTGGTACAGTTACCAATACCACAAACCCCCTGTCTCCCAGAAATTTACAGACAAATGTTAGCAGAATATAAAGTGTTGGTACTTACTGACACTGTGTTCATTTCAGCTAAAAAGCTGCAGTAAACTGTATGTTAATGTATTTGTAGTTTGTTTTGAACTGCTCAGGATTTTATAAATACATTTTGGTCAGTCAATCTACCAATGGTTGATTTATAGTGGACTCTGTGTGTTTGAGATGGAATATTATGAGGCAAAAAATACATATTTTCAAATACTACACCACTTCTTCCACCTAGCATCATTGTCTGAAACATAGACATAGTATTAATGGAACATATCAGGAAGGTATTGTGCAATGAAAAAAGTCTGAAAGCAATTAGACTAAAACCACGCTATTAGAAGGAGAGTTTCTGACAGTGTGATTTTCTTTGGATAATAGTATTCCTCTTCGTTCCGAGCTACATAATTCAATCTACGACAGTCTGAAGACAACAGCCAAGCCTTCAAACACTCTCCCACTATCAGCCAGTTCTAAGGCCAATTAAACCAGCCGTACCAGAAATGTTCTTTAATAAAGCATTTTCTGAAGATTTCAACTATTTTAAAACAGAAAGAACAAAGAGATAGACAGATTAAAGGAGATTGATAAATACTGCAAATTCATCAGGCACATACACATGCAGACACATTTGTTCTTTCTTCATGTTGCAGACTTTTTATTGTTTTTATATGGAACTAATGATATTTTTTATATTTTTATTCCTTACAGATCCACTCTAACTCTTAGTCAAGCCTAAGAAAGATTTTCTCAGAACTCTGGAGAACACTTTCTTATATGTTTGCAGAATCAAGTTAAAAATCAATTAATTAGTTAGCAGTTCAAACTCCATAAAAGCAACACTCACTGGAGCATTGTTGGTCACTTCAGGTTGGGTTGTGGGGACAGACAGTATTGTTTTAGTACCCCTGAAAAGTGGTTGTCAAATGCTAAGTGCGACTTTTAACATTAACTAAACAATAAAACTTTATGTATTTTAAATATTACATAATATTACATAAAATTATTAAATATTATATTATAATATTTAAAATAAAATGTGACTCAGACATACGACAACACAGTGACAAACACATTCACAAGCGTCAATGATTTTTTTATACATCATCTGAAAACTGAATAAATAAGCTTTCCACTACTGTGCTAGGAAAGCACACCATGTATACTGTGTTGGGACAATATTTGAACAGTATAAAACTATCTGAAAGTCTGAAATCTCAGGGATAAAAAAAAAAAATAAATTAGAAGAAAATTGCCTTCAAAGCTGTCTAAATGAAGGGCTTAGCAATGGATATTACCAATCAAAACTAAATTTTGATATACACCCATCTGCCACTTTATTGGCCACACAACCATCTCTAGGGATTACAGAGAATGGTCCAAAAAAGAGAAACTATCCAGTGAGTAGCAGTTCTGTGAGGGGCTACAGCAGCGGAAGACCATACCAGGTGCCACTCCTGGCAGCTAAGAACAGGAAACTGAGGCTACAATTGCACAGGCTCACCAAAATTGTACAATAGAAGATTGGTGACATTCGGATGGTAGGGTCAAAATTTGGCATCAACAACATGAAAGCATGGATTTAGCCTGCCTTGCATCAACAGTTTAGGCTGGTAGTGGTGGAGTAATGGTGTGCGGGATATTTTCTTGGCACACTTTGGGCCCAATAGTACTAATTAAGCATTGTGTCAACACCACAGCCTACCTGAGTATTGTTGCTGACCATGTCCATCCCTTTATGACCACAGAGTACTTATCTTCTGATGGCTACTTCTAGCAGGATAACCTGTCATAAAGTATGAATCATCTCAGACTGGTTTTTTGAACATGACAATTAGTTTACTGTACTCAAATGGCCTCCAGAGACCAGATCTCAATCCAATAGAGCACCTGTGGGATGTGGTGGAATGGGAGATTCGCATCATGGACGTGCAGCCAATAAATCTGCAGCAACTGCGTGATGCTATCATGTCAATATGGACCAAAATCTCTGAGGATTATTTCTAGTATCTTGTTGAATCTATGACATGAAGGATTAAGGCAGTTCTGAAGGCAAAAGGAGGTCCAACCCGGTACTACTAAGGTGTATCTAATAAAGTGGCCAGTGAGGGTATTTACAGATGGAACATGATCTTTACTTAATATTGTAAAGATTTTTGACATAAAAGAAAAAACAACAATTTTCATTGATGCAATATCAATAATATTTATGGTTATTGGCAAACATATAACTGTGCAAATAAGACTTTGGTTTGGTTCTCCAGGTTCAGATATTAGTATGATTTTAAACAGAAATATATTGATTATTTATTTTAAGTAAAGCTATTTTTTTATTGGAAAACATAAAACTGGGGGCAGCACAGTGGGTAGGGCTGTCGTCTGACAGCAGGAAGGTTGCTGGTTTGAGCCTCGTCTGAGTTTGTTGGAATTTCTGTGTGGAGTTTGCACATTCTCCTTGTGTTCACGTAGGTTTCCTCCGACTGCTCTGGTTTCCCCCACAAGTCCAAAGACTGTGGAATAGGTGAATTGGGTAAAGATAAATTGTCCATAGTGTATTTGTGTGAATGAGAGTGTGTGGGAGTTTCCAAGTGATGGATTGCAGCTGGAAGGGCATCCGCTGCATAAAAAACATGTGCTGGATAAGTTGCTGGTTCATTCTGCTGTGGCAACCCCTGATTAATAAAGGGACGAAGCCGAAAAGAAAATGAGCTTACCCAGTTCACCTGTACCGCATGTCTTTGGACTGTGGGGGAAGCCGGAGCAAACCCACGCGAATGCAGGGAGAACATGCAAACTCCACACAGAAATGCCAACTGACCCAGCCCAGCCGAGGTTCGAACCTGCGACCCAGCGACGTTCTTGCTGTGAGGCGACAGCACTACCTACTACGCAACTGCGTCGCTTAACTGTAATAAGCACACACTAAAAGTACTAAAAGCATTTAAATTCTTAGAGAGTAAGTTAAAACTTAAAAACACTGGTTAATATTACATTTACCATTGCCTCATACATCATATCAATTAATCATGACATTTTTACATGGATCTGTGGTACGTCACTGAATGTCCTGACTCATGTCTACAACGAGTTCACATAAGGTATTTCTGAGAGGACTAAGAGTGTGTGCGGTCGCATGTCAACTCAGATGAATGTCAAGCTGCACTTGAACAGTTGGTCATTTAAATGAGGGTAATTATATATGATCTGACCCAAATATAAAGACTACACGTACTCTTATGCGCGTGTGACTGCGTGTAATTATGTATGACGAGGCTCATCTGCCCCTAAAAGCATTTACACATAAATAATTCCTCTGAAGATTCACACACATACAGTAGGTCTATCTAAACCTGGTATCACGGGCATATTAAAACCCGGAAAATAGTCAGCAGTACATGACGCAGGGTCACAGTAAACATTACAATAATACTGTATAATAAAAAAAGAAAATTCACAATAAAATATTGGCATATTAGAAATAAACAAATCTTGACCCAAATATTACAGCCTGTGCAAAATAAAAATCTGCCCAAAAAAAATTCACACACACACGGGATGCTCTCATATCAGCTTGTTATCATTCACATATTCACAGGAGTGAGAGAAAGAGACATAAAGTCGGAGCATGAAAATGAAAGAGAATTATTCCCGCACAAGACATTCTCTCATATAGCTGTTGTAATATTTCAGACATCCTCGAGCAGAAGCACGTCAATCCCCTTTACGCGGATAGAAACGCAGAGTGAAGGGAAGGGAAAAGGGAGAGAAAGAGAGTAGTATAAGGTGTTTTGGGAATTTAGACGTGAGAACATAACAGCACTCTGCTCCATCTGTTATTCATGTTACTGTCTAATGTTGTCTGTCTGAGGCCGCTATTACACATGCACTGAACTAACGCGGCATCTTGCCAGCAGTCGGCTTATATAATGCTGTATGTCCACAGCGGAGAAGTTCAGAAGAACTGGCTGGACAAAGACATGGCCATCTGCGGGATAGTGCTTTTCGCTGGATTTAATGTGGCACCTGTAGTGCTGCTTACAAGATGCTTACACCAGTTTCAGTCTTCTCGGATGAACCCTGGTGGAAAGAGAGGGGATCTGAATCATCATGCACATAGACTGCCTGACATGGTGTAATACTGCTTTAACAGCTGTAGGAGACAAACTCTTTTCCTCTCCATATGCACCAAACACTTTCTAATAAACAGTCCATATTACTGGAAAACATTGCAATTCTGTGTGTACCTCATGCAGGCGAGTAGGCTTGACAAACCACATATGGGACACACACACTCCTCTCCATATGCACCAGATACTTTCTTATCAATGCTCCATATTTCTGGAAAACATTGTAATTTTGAGTGTACCTCATGCAGGTGAGTAGGCTTGACAAACCACATGTGGGACACATACATTCCTCTCCATATGCACTAGACACGTTCTTATCAACACTCCATGTTTCTGGAAAACATTGTGATTTTGAGTGTACCTCATGGAGGTGAGTGGGCTTGACAAACCACATGTGAGACACACACTCTGCTCTCCATATGCACCAGACACTTTTTATAAACACTCCATATTTCTGGATAACGCTGTATTGCATTGAGTGAGCATGACAAGAATGTTTATGTATGTTTGTGTGTGTGTCTCTGTGATTTTTTTATTTATGATTGACCTAATTTGTAAAGTGACATGGGTATGACAATGTTGAGGTGGTTTATGAGGACATGATATGCTGCATGTCTTGAGAATTTGGAGGAGACCCAATCTCAACACAGAAACTCCACCAGGGGCTCGAACTTGCAACCTTCTTGTTGTGAGGCAACATTGTACTGCAACCACTACAAGCACTGCTATATAAATTAAAAAATAAACAAAATGATGTGATTTATCTTTTTTGATTTTTTTTATTGAGTAAATTTTGATTTCATGCTGTCGTTAAGAAGTAACATTAATTTAAGCTAAATCTACAGCCTTGTTACCAACTATTCTACTCTCTAATCAAAGCATCTACACGTGAATAATTACTCTAAGGCAAAACTAACCCACATTCACTTGCATGTATGCACAGACAGACACACACACACATACATGCATATACACAAGTAAGTAGACGGTCTGTTATCTCAGGCATATTAAATCCCGACTGAGCAATAGCCCTGCGGAAAATGGCACAGGGTCACAGTAAACATTACAACAACATGAGCTGAAATAAAAAGCCCACAGTGAAATATTGTGAGATTTCAAATCAACAGATCTTGACCCGCATGTAATATGGTCTGTGCAAAATGAATGATCTCCCCCACAGCACACACACACACACGCACGCACGCATGCACACACACACACACACACACACACACACACACACACACACACACACACACACACTCTCATATTCACTTGTTATCATTCACATATTCACAGAAGCGAGAAAAAGATACAACGTTGAAAAGGAAAATGAAAGAGAATTATTGCTGTGCAAGACGTCTCTCTATAGCTGTTGTAAGACCTCAGACATTCTCAAGCAGATCTCAGATCTCCTCAGAAACCTTGTTAACCATTCTGGAGGATATATATAAATATTAACTGTAATAACTGTAAAACATGTCTCTAATAAATGCAAATAAGTAAAAAGTAAAATGCATCACAAAACATTTTCCGTAGGTTATGCATTTGTTTGCTGGCCATTTGTTGTATTATTTTAAGACCCGTACACCTCACTTTGAGCCATATTTGAGGAA
Source organism: Danio tinwini (assembly GCA_903798205.1). Lineage (NCBI taxonomy): Eukaryota > Metazoa > Chordata > Actinopteri > Cypriniformes > Danionidae > Danio > Danio tinwini. The sequence goes on from CAIGQZ010034910.1 coordinate 2,892,793, forward strand.
ATTATTCATAAAAGAATTCAGGAACTTCCTGTATTCGGCTAATGCGCAGCCTGTACATCATCGCAAGCTTTCTAATGGACCAGACAGCATTTCAAAATTAATTACTTTGTTATGATTTGCACTGAATATTGCTGCTTGTTTCTGACAGTTTGATAGCTCACCTGGCTGTGGCATCTCTTTTAAGACAGCAATTTTGGAAAATCAGGCAATAAAGTAAACTCATAATGCATGATAATAAAAAAAACCCCAAACTAATACCCCTGGCTTTCAAATGTATTCCTCATTTTTGTCCTACTCATTAAAGCAAAGTAAAAAGTACAGTATAAGATAATGAAGCTCTATGAGAAAGGTTTCTGTCTTGAGTGAGACAAAATAATCTTCCAAGCAACTTTTGAGCGTACATGACCCGCATTAGCATTGAGTTTTTGCTGTATCTGCTTTAAAAACTGTTTTTCGACTCAACTTCAAGTCTTAAAACAGGATTAAACTGATTCCTAGACTGGATTACGCTGATAAAGGACTGACACAACACAGACGGGTCTGCCTTTTCAACACCCTGTTGTTTTAAAAATCATTAGTTATTTTATCAGTCTCTTGGGCCCTGTGAACTCAAAAGACTCTCTTTTCACTGATATTTAGAGTGGAAAACAGGGACTAACAGACTGACATTTGCTCTGTCCTATCTCTCTTTCTTTTTCCATGCACTGGTTTAAACTGATCTGGACTCTAGGGTCTGAGTTTATCGATTTTTTTCCCAGAGAAGGTTTTTATCAGAGAAGGTAGGAGGAGGACTTGTGTCAGGACACATTACATGTCCAGGAGCTTCTCCAAAAGATCTGGTGCAGTTCTTCACTTTGTGTCTTGTGCTAAAACAACATTTCATCACTTCTTTGCAATCTTGTGCTATTGAAAAACTGATCAAAACCGATCCAAGTGTATTGTGTAAAATGTCCATACAATTAAAGTCATTTGGGTCCAAAGTTGTTCAGACCCTAAACTTTTGTTTATATAT
>CAIGQZ010034910.1:2897636-2907636 GCA_903798205.1 Danio tinwini
TAATAATAATAATAATAATAATAATAATAATAATAATAATAATAATAGCGACACGGTGGCGCAGTGGGTAGTGCTGACGCCTCACAGCAAGAAGGTCGCTGGTTTGGGTAAATTGGCATTTCTGTGTGGAGTTTGCATGTTCTCCCCATGTTCTTGTGGGTTTCCTCCAGGTGCTCCAGTTTCCCCCACAGTCCAAAGACATGCGCTATGGGTAAATTGAATAAACTAAATTGGCCGTAGTGTGTGAATGCGAGAGTGTATGGGTGTTTCCCAGTGATGGGTTGCAGCTGGAGGGGCATCCGCTGCGTAAAGCATATGCTGGATAAATTGGTGGTTCATTCCATTGTGGCGACCCCTGATTAATAAAGGGACTTGGCCGAAAAGAAAATCAATGAATGAATAATAATAAAAAGAATGGTAATAGTAGCACCCCTCACTGTTTATGCTATGAATGCATTTTCCACCAATGTTTACACTTTTTTTTTTTAAGTTGTCATAATGCTGACTTTTTTCTTTAGGCTATAAGTTTGTACCTTGAAATATTCAAGTTATAAACTCTGAGAAAAATAATACTGAGAAAAAATATTTAGTAAGATTGAGATAAAGATAAAGACAAATTCTGAAATAAAACGTGGCAATTACTACACTACTGCTGATACTAACAAATAGATTACTACTGCAAATACTGTAAATAAACACCACCCCAGACATATTAACAGCACAAACCCTCAAACGATTGTCTGTAATTATTTGCAGAGAAACTGTAGTTCTAAAAAAAGGTGTGGATACAGTGTTTATTTGCAACTGATCTAATTGTACATGCATTTGTAGGAGTTTCCCTTTCAGACACAAAATGTATGTGTTTGCTACATCCACACCCTGTTTTCTAGTTTCATACCCTTCTTATAACTTACAAGTTTTGATTACTGTCTCCACCCATTATCACATGTTCCCCATTTGTCTTTCTGTATTTAAGCTCCTTTGTTTCAGTTCTGTTTGTTGTTTATTGGTTGCGTTAAGGAAGCTAATTTCCTGTTTATTTTTGTTCAGTAAAAGATCTGATAAATACTGCATTTGGATCAGTGTTTGCTTGTCCTTTTTCCAACATCATGTTATAGCATTTTTTAAATAAATCACACAATGTGATTTAAGTTTAGGGCAGTCTGTTTACTGTTTTTTGCACCATTATATAGCTCCCAAAAAGTACATTTTCATCCATTTTGTTGTTGTTAGTAATTACATGCACTTTTCACCAGCACCTCTGCTTGTTTCTGACCAAATTTGCACATTTATGCATTGAAAATTATAGAAATAAGCTGTTTCATCTGTGTTCTATAATATACACATTGAGAGTATATATCACTTGCATATCCTCTTCTATCAGCAATAATTATGGGATTTTTATAGGATACTGTGTATAAATCTGGCCCTATATTTGTTAAATTTGTGGGTGAACTATCCCTTTTAGCTTTATATTCACACTGTTTAATCAGTAACTATCAGAGTTGGGCAATAGCGTCACAACAATTAGTTTAACTACATTTCTGAGTAGTGAGCTGTACTTTATTGATGAAGCAGCGGGGCACTGCTGACAAATATAGCGCTGCATTTTTCCTGACAATATTTTAGCAATAAAGTTGCTTGTCCAGGATTTTCCGTCAGCTATTTTGAATCAGATCGAGCAAATGTGAATCATTCCGACAGCTCACACTCACAGTAATGGCATACAGCATGAAGTGTATATTTCCAGATATACAATCCACAGAATGCTGCAAAGGCATGCTATCATTAGACAGAGCTTGAGATGATCTTCATTAGTTCCGACACGTGCATGTACAGCTCGCCAAGAACAGAAAAGCGAGTAAAGCATATTTCAACAAATCCACAACACAAAAAGTGTTACATTGTGCGCTATACACTACCTGACAAAAGTCTTGCCATCGATCTCAGTTGTAAGAGCAACAAATAATAACTTGACTTCTAGTTGATCACTTGGAAAAGTGGCAGAAGGTAGATTTTTTCAATGAATCACCTGTTGAACTGTCTCCCAATCATCACAAATACTGCAGAAGACCTGTTGGAACCCACATGGACCCAGGATTCTTACAGAAATCAGTCAAGTTTGGTGAAGGAAAAATCATGGTTTCGGGATACATTTAGTATGGGGAGAGATCTAGAGAGTGTATGAAGACATTTGTGCTGCCCATTACATTAAAAAAACACAGTAGAGGGCAAATTCTTCAGCAGGATAGCACTCCTTTTTATACTTCAGCCTCCACATCAAAGTTCCTGAAAGCAAAGAAGGCCAAGGTGCTTCAGGCCAGGCCAGTCACCAGATATGAACATTATTGAGCATGTCTGGGGTAAGATGAAAGGAGGCATTGAAGATGAATCCAAAGAATCTTGATGAACTCTGAGAGTCCTGCAAGAACCTTTTCTTTGCCATTCCAGATGACTTTATTGATAAGTTATGTGAGTCATTGCAGAGATGTATGGATGAAGCTTATGGGAGTCATACACAATATTAATTCTTTTTCCACTGCACTGTGACTTTATATTGCATAGTGTACATTAGCTGTAATCGGGCCATAAAAGTTAGGCCCGATAGGGCCCGAGCCCGACAGAATTCGGCCCGAGCCCGAAAGGTACATTTTAATTGACAGCTTTATAAAGCCCAAACCCGTTTATAACACGACATTATTTAAATGTGCACATGCACACAGCTCTTTTGCCTTTTTTCAAGAATGAGTCATTTATATGTTTTAACAATTTATTCATATCAAATGTAGGCTGTAGGCTACTTGGAAGTTGGAAAAAAAAGAAATAAAATAAGTCCTCTGCAACATCGTAACATGTCAGCACTCTAAACAGGCCTAGGTACATAGGCTAGACTTAGCCTTTAAAATGGCCAACACACCAATAAAAATAAGTCTGTCTTAAAAAATTTAATTAAAATAAATTATAAATGATGACGGGTATTTGGCAATAACAAAATTAAGATAAATGCTCTGCGGGATTTGTTTCGCCACTTCTCTTCACAATCTGGCATTAAGGCGACTGTGAAGCTGAATATTTAAAAAATAGCCGAATATCAACATTAGCCTGTATACTCTGTCTACATTATGAGTTTATAGTTGAATTAATATTTATTTAGAATTTAAAAACCCTTTACTAAACAAGATTAGGCTACGTGTTTTTGTGGAGGAACATTATTGAATCCACTGTAAATGGCTTTAGCGCAGTCCTGCGCTCAGGATGGTGCACCCTTTCACTGCTGCTGCTACAGGCCAAGATGCAGGCCCGGATTAAGAATTCAGAGGCCCCTGGGCACATTGTCTTGTAGGGCCCCCTACAAGGCCGCACCCCTAAAGTTAAATAAAAAAAATAAGATTAATATAATATTTTTTAAATAAAGTTAATCTTTAATATTTTGCCCACATTTTTTAAATAAATGACATAGTACATATTTATAGTTAACAAATATTTACCTGATTTTGAAAGAATTTAAAGCACACTTTGATAAAAAAAAATAGTAATATAACTAGTGAAAATTAATGGTTTTTAATTTACTTGTTCAAGTTCACTGAAACAGTACTACATTTTTTTAAGGGTATTTTTAATGTATAACTTCTACAAACTTATAATGCATAGGATTTGGATATAACACCTCTCCAATCCAGTTCTATGAATCTGAGTCTGCCATAATACACACACTGATTAATGATTCCTACTGTCTCCCTCGTGATGAAGAAGAGTAGGCAAAAAGCACTTGATTATAAAGCTTAAAGTATCCAAAATCATACACACACACACTATACCAGTTCTCTCCTGTCTCTATCCTCTTCAGGGGCTTTTTCTATCTCTCTCTCTGTCTTTCTCTGTCCATGAGGTTGGAAAATATGGGTGAAGCAGGGCGACTAACACTGTAAATACAAATTAATAATATTAAGATGTCGCTAACATTTAACACCAGGAGGAAAATAACTGTTTATAGAATATTTATTATTATTATTATCCTTATCAAATACCTTGTGACTCATTTTATATATTTTATATACTTTATTTAAATTTTTAAACAAAAACATTTCCTTTCTATTGAAAATAAATGTATTTCCAATCTGATATGTAATAAGGGGAAAAAAAAAGAATGTGTTCAACAGATGCTGGATTCAAACCGGGTTCATGATCGGTCCCCTCAAAACATATTACCATGCTCTTTACGAGCTACGCCACACCCACCTCCTGTCTACTGCGCTCTTTAGTTATTTAGCTTATTCCAACGAGGTGCGCTATTTGCTCTTAGCCTAAATAGACATTCCAAAATCAGCCTAACCCCCCCCCCCCCTCTCGCAGGGGCCCCAAGTGCGCAGGGGCCCCTGGGCCTGTGCCCATAATGCCCATTAGTTAATCCGGCCCTGCCGAGATGCATAGTTTTGATCTGGCTAATTTTGCAAGTTTTGGGTAGGATTGTTTGTTCATCTTCTACCAGCCAAGAACATCCATTTAATTTTCCATGACAGCAGTTTCAGTGTAGCGAGTGAGCTCGTCATCTTCCCTGTCAGCTTGCTGTAGGCCTACATACATTGCTGTTTAGCGCTTTACCGTAATATGCAGTATATGAGTGACCGCCAAAATACCTTGGTGGCTAGAATTACCTTTTTTTTTTGGACTGGCGGCTGACCTGACCGCAGTCAAAATTTGTTCATTTTCATTTCGTGTCATCAATTGTTTTACCTTTGCAGGGATGAATTTTAATGTTGTAACAAATGATTTGATTACTTTCTTGCGCTAGCCTAATCGAAATGCATGACATGACCACATGCTCATTTACTGCACAAGCCAAGCCCGGCCCGACCCCGACTAAAATAATATAAATTAAACCCGAACCCACCCGCCAGGTCCCGTCGGGTTCGGGCAATGATCTTCAGTTCTATGTAGCCTACATTATTTCTGTTAAGTGACAAGACTTTTTGTCTAAGCAAAGTCTACTGTCCTAATTAAATAATTAAAAATGGGGCCTGATCATATTTTATTTTGGTAAAATAAGCATAATCTAAAGGCCTTTGTCTTTCATAAGCCACTTCTGATACCACATGATCAACTAGAAGTCAACTTATTATTTGCAGGTTCTAAAACTTGGACAGGCGACACGACTTCAGCATTTAATATCCTCACTGCACTATATGCTTCTGCCACAGTTGACTGCTTTCTGAAAAACTACTGCTGAGTTTTATGAATATATTTTTTTAGTTGTGGTTTGCCTTTGACAGCTTGCATCTGGTTCATTTTAGTCACTCATCTATCCTCATTAACACACACATCAAAAACCAACACAGTAAAAATGATTTCTGCACCAAATTTAATTTTTATTTCATTTCATTAGTATCTTAGCAAGTTATATTTTGAGTAACCCTGTTGACTAATAACTACATAACCTTAGGGTACAACCTGCATCCAATAAAGCTTTTTATTTTTTATTGATTGTCATTATTTAAATACATGGTTATGGCGTGAGGCTAATAATTCTTACTCATATCGTTCTAGCCATTCAATAACAGAAAGGTAAACATCTCTCTCTCTCTCTCTCTCTCTCTCTCTCTCTCTTTTAATCCATTGCACATCTCATAGGCTCTTCTTTTGATTTATGTCTATTAAGGGACTCATATAGAAAACAACTTATTTATTGATTTGTTTTCCCAAAGAGCCAAAGTCAATCTGATAGTATTGATTTATGCCGTGCCTTGGAAAAACATTAGGCGGCACAAACAGATCCACTACTTTCTATGTATGTGAAGAAGAATAGTATTCTTTTCTGTCCCAAATCCCACACTTATGAACTTCTGTCTGTCTGGAGCGTGTGCTGGTGTAAAACTAAGAGGGAGTGCATGAAACTAAGTGGGTCAGAGAGTTTGTTCATTAACAGATGGTGTTTGCTTTCCAGTGGCAATAAACAAATGCACTCGGCAGAGCCATAAAGACCTGTGAATATTTGTGAGCGTGCATGTGTTTGTATTGGTAATATGCATGGATGCCTGTATATAAATGAATAGGCTGTTCTCTGATTAAGATTTTGAATGGCGAAGCTGCAGCAGTAATTGGAGAGCGAGGAAAAGCAGAGAGAGAGAGAGAGAGTGAGAGTAAACATTAAAACACAGAGAGAATGAATCCAAAACCCCATTAAAGACGAAACACGTCTTGTGTGTGCTGGTTTTCATTATCCATTAATAGTTAATTTGCCAGTGTAATTGTAACTGATAGTCCGGTCTGAGACTGATTGTCTTTATTGCCCTCAAGACGTCTGTCACTGTTTTCATATTTACCATTAGATTCGTTGTAAGAGGTACTCAGTACTAATCTTGTCGACTAAAGTTTTGTTACGTAATAGACATTTTAATAATTGCTTTGCATAACTGCCATGACAGTGGGTCAATATGGCGGGTTCAATCATTGAAATAATGTGAAAATGAACAAATCGAAATAAACATCAGAATAAAACTGATCACAGTGGAGTAATTTTTCCTAGGATGCTATTTAAAATATCTTTACCTTATGCATTTCAGATTGAACGCTTGAACTGTGAATTTGTTGAGTGCTAATTAAAGTAAATTCAATTGATCTTTATTTCTAAAGCGCTTTTACAATGTACACTCATTGGTCACTTTATTAGGAACACCTTACTGGTACTGGGTTGGATCTGGGTTGGGTCTTAATCCTTCGTGGCATAGATTCAACAAGGTACTGGATATATTCCTCAGAGATTTTGATCCATATTGACATGATAGCATCAAGCAGTTGCTGCAGATTTGTTGGCTGCACATCCATTATGCCAATCTCCCGTTCCACCACATCCCAAAGGTGCTCTATTGGATTGAGCTCTGGTGACTGTGGAGGCCATTCGAGTACAGTAAACTCATTGTCATGTTCAAGAAACCAGTCTGAGATGATTTGCGCTTTATGACATGGCGCGTTATTCTGCTCAGAAGATGGGTACACTCTGATCATAAAGGGATGGACATGGTTTGCAACAATACTCAGGTAGGCTGTGGCATTGACACAATGCTTAATTGGTACTAATGGGTCCAAAGTGTGCCACGAAAATATCCCCCACACCATTACACCACCACCAGCCTAAACCATTGATACAAAGCAGGATCCATGCTTTCATGTTGTTGACGCCAAATTCTGACCCTACCATCCAAACGTCGCAGCAGAAATCGACAGGGTTCATATTCAATTACTTACTATTTTCATTACACCCTTCACTTGTTTCAAACATTTATGAGTTTTATTTATTTTTTCATGAACACAAAAATAATATAATTTAATAACTTCTATAGTATTGAAACAAGTGATGTGTGAGTAAATAGGGAGTACATTTTAATCTTTGTGTATGTCACTTTAAGGCCTGTGACTGTGTGAACATTCCAATATTTCAAATTTTAAAACTTCCGGCTACAAAAATTTTTATTTTACTATTTTGATAAAGATTAAATAAAACACAATTAAGACTATACAGAGTTGATTATTCAATATCTGTACCTGAATAGTGAATATCTGAAAACTATAATTCACTTTTAGCTTTACTATATCTTATTTATCTTTAAAATTGATTATGCTTATATATTTATTTGTTAAATATTATTTGAGACTCACACCTCTACAAAATCCCCCTAATTAATCCAAATAAACCTGTTAAATCATCTGGTGAAATTGTATTCATATTTCAATATATATCACAGAAATACAAAATATTGTAATCTCAGATTTTTCCAATATCGCGCAGCCTTTATTCAAGTATACAAATATTTGTTAAACAAATTTCCATGACTTTTCCAAAATTTTGTGGGCTTTTCTGTTTTACCAAAACTTTTCCAGGCCTGGAAAATGCCATGTCAAAATTCCATGACTTTTTCAGGTTTTCCATGACCGTACAAACCCTGAATCAAGACTTATCAGACCAGGCAATGTTTTTCCAATCTTCTATTGTCCAATTTTGATGAGCCTGTGTGCACTGTAGCCTCTGTTTCCTCTTCTTAGCTGACAGGAGTGACACCCGATGTGGTTTTCTGCTGCTGTAGCCCATCCGCCTCAAGGTTGGACATGTTGTGCATTCAGAGATGCTCTTTTGCATACCTCGGTTGTAACGAGTGGTTATTTAAGTTACTGTTGCCTTTTTTATCAGCTCAAACCAGTTTGGCCATTCTCCTCTGACATTTGGCATCAAAAAAGCATTTGTGCCCAAAGAACTGCCACGATATTTTCTCTTTTGCTGACAATTCTCTGTATACCCTTGAGATGGTTGTGAGGGAAAATTCAAGTAGATCGATAGTTTCTGAAACACTCAGACCAGCCTGTCTGCCACCAACAACCATGCCATGTTCAAAGTCACTTAAATCACCTTTCTTCCTCATTCTGATGCTCGGTTTGAACTGCAGTAGATCACCTTGACCATGTCTACCTGCCTAAATGCATTGAGTTGCTGCCATGTGATTGGCTGATTAGAAATGTGCATTAACAAGCATCTAATAATGTGGCCGGCAGGGGCGGACTGGCCATCTGGCAATTCTGGCAAATGCCAGAAGGGCCGGACCCTTTTGATGAATGTGGGCCGTTCAGTTTTATATGTGGGCCGCCGAGATCCCCCTCACTTTTCGTAAAAACCGGGACTGTCATGCCCCCACCCCCCACTTTTTCGTGAAAACTGGGACCGTACACCCAGTTAAAGTTAAAGTTCAGTTTAGTTCAGTTCAGTGTATCAAATCCAACGATGCACAGCTCCAAACATCTCAAACAAAGCAGGATAATGGGGAGGAATAAAACTTTACCTATTGACTAGAGTGAAAGAATAAAAACCTTAAGAAATTCAGTTCCTGTGGTTTTAGAAGAGCACAATTGTATAGAAACCTCTAACTTACTATCTGACAGAACATTTCCTAATCGTAATTATAGAAATAATGCTCTTTAATTAGATATTTCATCAAAATGGTCAATTCTGCCATCACTTACTCATCATTCTAAAAACCAAAAAGGTTCAAATCTGATATATGGCCATATGAACACAAATGCTGGGTAGTTGTAATCTAACGTTTGGTCAAATATGCATGAACACAACTTTTGTTTTTGTTTTTTCAAATAAATTTAAGTGACACAGGAGCCCAATCGTTGAGAAGGGTCTAGATGCAGACTCGGTGCAGTTGCAAGCTGAGCTGCATGCAATTTTTTTTAATGCCACACCTAATCCCACCCCTAACCCTCCCCCTCACAGTGACGTCACTAGCTCTATTGAGTGCACTGTGTCTGACATTGAATGTCTGAGATATGCAGTCTCAGCTTGCAAATCCAAGTCTGCATCCAGATACTATTGCAATCCTTGAGTATTTCCATATTTGACTAAATGTTGGCTTACAAAAACCCAGCATATTTTAGAGTGTTTACTGTACAGTATATAGAATCATAGCTAATATATTCAAACATGTATGTACACATTTGTAATTCTAATGGTTGAATAACATATGTAAATGGTCATTTGTGCAATATTTTGAAATTTATATATTGCATATGTTACATACTGTATACCTTTATCTGTAAAATCCATACACAAAAGTCTATGTCATATCTATGTAACTTACATATGTAAGTTTCTGAAATCGGATTTCTTTATGGGACAAAATGTGAAAAGAAACAATTTTGGCTCCCCAAAGAAACTTTAAATGAATAGTTTCTCAATATAAATGGCGTTTTAATCCTTTAAAGCATCTTTTTTTACACTGTAAAAAACCTCATGTGCAATAAAAAGAAACTAGGGAATGTTTAAGGGTTCATGGAACCACAGATGCCAATAAATAACCTTTATTTTGAGTGTTGTTCCAAATCAGATTGGCTTTCTGCTGTGGAGAGTAAAGCAGACTCTTCTGAAGCTGGCTTTTTGATTCATTATTAAAATCATTATTCACAGAAACATGCCTCTCAGCATATTAAAACTCACATCACAATTGGTTAC
>CAIGQZ010034910.1:2914103-2936358 GCA_903798205.1 Danio tinwini
ATATATATATATATATATATATATATATATATATATATATATATATATATGTTTAACAGAGCAAGGAAATTTTAATTGTATTTCCTATTATATTTTTGTTCTGTAGAATGCATTATTTCTTTTAGTTTGGCTGGGACATTTTTTACATGTTTTTAAATGATTTTAAGGACAATTTTATAACTTCTATAAGCTTTTTTTTATTAACTACAGAACAAACCACTGTTCATCACATTAGTTTCAAGAGTTATTAAAATTATTATGTTTTAAAAAAGTGTTGAAAGCATATTCCTTCCATTAAACAGCACTTGGGAAATATAAAAAAATAAGTGAATTTTTCTAGGAGGGCTAATAATGACACCTTCAACTTTATATAATTTATTATCACACACAACCAAACATCATTCACAATCCATTGCACAAAGTTCATTCATTTTGAATGTACCAACAAATGAAATCAAGTTGAGCAAACTGGAAGGTCAGTTGATGAGTTAAGACAGTGACTACAATGCCGTTCAATAAATCATTCTAGCTGTTAGAAAAGGTTAGAGTTCAGCTGAAAGTGTTGAAAATAAAGTAGAGCTTATGTAAATCCTTTGGGTTTCCGGTGACAGACAGAGCTAGGGTAAGTTCCAGTACACCTTAATTGTGGCAAAAGAAAAAGAGCATTGGATATTTCTGACCTTCCTCATGTCAGACTGAACATGCATGTGTTTGTCTATGTGCAAAATGTTCCAGTTCATTCAAAGAGCCAGTTGTAATTGTGCATATTTTAACTGAGCTGCATAAAGAGCTTTTCTTTACCTCCTCCGGCTTCAAACAGCAGCCACTTCCTTCCCAAAGGAGAGCAAAGACATCTCTTGCCCTCTCTCTCTCTCTCTCTCTCTTTCTCATCCGTAATGTCTGTTACTCTCTCTAATCATGCTATCGACAGGTTGTTTTAAATTAATCATGTATGCAAATGTTCTTCATGCTTGCCTTTTTATAACCTTTCTCAAATTGCAGTTCACCACAGAGACGTTCAGTGTGTTTATACCAAGAATCAAGACACTTTTAACTTATATAGGTTACAGTTTATTGTGTCTTGCAGTGGTTCAATGCTAAACCTCTTTGTTTCAGTATTGAAGTCAGTCTAAGTGCAAAAAAATCTATATCTACTTTAAAATGAAAGAAATGGCTTGTAAGAAAATGAAAATTCTGACATTATGATGTTATTTTAAACATATACTCTTAGAAATGTCTTGAGGAATGAAATCCAATGTAATGGAATTTTCTGTATTGATTTTTACATGCATTTGATCCATATTTTGAATTGTTTATGGCATCATGTTAAAGAGTTAAAGGAAATCAGTCAGTAAATAGATAATATCTACAATATTTCACAATCTCAGTTGTGGCATTATGTCATACTTCTTCACATGTATATCTCATGTTTATAACCATTATTTTTTCAATTAAACACTGAAGGATGTAGAAGATTTTTTGTTAGTCAGTTTGTTATATTACGTGGTCTTAAGATTAATTTTGTTTACACATTCTCCCTGTGTGGTTGTGGGTTTCCTCTGGGTGCTCCGGTTTCCCCCACAAGTCCAAAGACACAGGCTAATGTGAATTGGGTAAGCTAAATTGTCCTTAGTGTATGTGTGTGAATGAGAGTGTTTGGGTGTTCCCCATTGATGGGTTGCCGCTGTAAGGGCATCCGCTGCATAAAACATATGCTGGATAAGTTGGTGATTCATTCCGCTCTGGCGACCTCTGATTAATAAAAGGGACTAAGCCGAAAAGAAAATGAATAAATGATTTTTTTTTTTACAAATTAAGGATTGAACATAAAAAAAAGTGACCCAAAAAACTTAAGTAGTTTGAACAAGCCAAAGTCATTTTCTGAGTGTACTTATTTTGTTTATATTGTATTGCAGAACACTTATGGCACTATTGAGGTGGGATATAGGTAAAATTGGGGACTGGCTTGGTGGTATGGGTAGGTTTAAGGGTGGGTTGAGGTGTAAGGGATGGGCCAACAGCAGTGTTGGGGACTTTAGAAAGTAATGCATTACAACATTGAGTTACTTCCCACAAAAGTAACTAGTTGCGTTACTCATTTACCTTTTTATGGTAGGTAATGCATTACGTTACTTTTCAATTTTTTCATACCTGCCTGAGGCTTAATCTCTTTCAGAACTTGCAGGGTATTTTTCTTTTTAAATAGAGAAGCTCTGCATTTAACGGCACACTGTATAACTATTATTCACCTTTAAAAAAAAAAAAAAAAAAAAAAGAATAATGTTACCTTCTGAGAACTTCCTGATGCTATACATGCCATAAATACAGATTAATATAAGTTGAAAGCACTTTCTATGTGGTCAAAATAATAAGAATACTTCCATCACAGAAATGTAAGGCTCTGCCATCTTGTTTTTGGTCTGTTCCCACTGGGAGCTCATTTTCTCATTGAGCTTAGTAATTTAACATGATTACACTCATTTTAATTCAGCAAACTATTTTTAAAAACATAATAAGTAATCTAGAAAGTAACTCCAGTTATACATTTTAAAGAAGTAACTCAAATATTATTTCTTATTTTTTTTTAAGTAATGCATTACTTTTTATTCGTTACTTAGAAAAGTAATATTATTACGTAACTCGTGTTACCTGTAATGCGTTACTCCAACACTGGCTAACAGTGTAATCATATTGTACATCAAATTAAAGAAATTAATTACAGATGTATTTACATGCAGATATTAAAAAGAAAAAACATAAGTAGGCCTACAATGTACATGTACTGTATGTACATAATAAAAACATTATACCAAATTAATAATTTAAATATAATTAAACAGTAATTAAAGGGATAGTTTAGCCACAAACGAACATTGTGTAATCATTTACCCACTCTTCACCTGTTTCAAACATTCAAACATTTATGAGCTTCTTTCTTCTGCTGAACACAAAAGAAGATATTCTGAAGAATGCTGGAAACCTGTAACTATTGACTTTCATAGGAAAAACCCACACTACGAAAATCAATGGTTACAGGTTTCAGATTTCGTCAAAATATAATAGTTGTTTTTGTTCAGAAGAAAAAAATAATAAAGATAAACACTTGGGGGTGAGTAAAGATTGGGTAAATTTTCATTTTTGGCTGAACTATGCCTTTAAAGGGGCTGTATGTAAGTTTTCGACTCTTCTAAAGCATAAAAATACCATAATATGTGTGCAGATATTTAAGAAACATCCCAAGTGAACATACTTGTTTAACTGAAAAACAATGCTGAAGTCAGATATTCTGCTTTGAAAATGTTTTTTGTGCCGAAACGCTGTCTTTGTTTAGGTAAATTTAACCTGCACACTGCCAGTTTAGCCAATTATATTTCAGCACTCCAGGTTGCCTTGTTGGAAAACAGCGTATTTCATTCATTCATCCAGAAAGACTCTGAAAGCAAGCGTCCGTGAGCGAAATGCGACAGTGTCAGTGGACAATATCAGATGTCAAAATGAGACTTATTCAGTTCCACATGAGGTTAGTAATTAGCAAATGATATAAATATTACGAACGTAAGCAGGTTACATTGTAACAGTGTGTCCTAACAACACGCTTTGTGACGAGATACGCAGTGATGGGCAGTTTGGCTGTTTGCATCAGACGAAACACGACAGAAATGTAAATACAGCGTTTCAGAAGCACAGAATATGCACCCACTCACAAAACGGTAAGGTTTATAATCTATTCAAACTCGCATTGTTAGCATTTAGCACTGAATAAAGCACACAAGGTTTACCTGAGGTGATCACTGTCATAGGTTTCACATGTTCAGCTGTGAGAAATAGAAGCCGTTTCTAATATATCAATTCGAGGTGCTGGTTAGAACCAAACCTCTTTTTAATATGGAAAATATTCCCTCTATCCTGTGTCGTTTCTTTTATTTAGAACACAGCTTAAATCACTCGCTCCTGAACTCAATCTGGCATCCTGTGTTGGTTTATTTTGATTCAGGAGTGCAATACCTAGTTCAACCACTGGGTGTCAAACTTACAGTACATAGTGCACCTTTAAGGCTACTTAAGAGCCACAAGCTCCAAAAAAAAAATAGTCCACACGTCTTACATATTCTGACATAATTGAACTTCCTAGAACCTTAAAGCGATAGTTCACTGAAAATGAAAATTTACACATTATTTTCTCACCATCATGTGGTTCCAAACCTTTATGAGCTTCTTTTTCTGTTGAATAAAATACAAGTCATTTTGAAGAAAGCTGGAAACCTGTAACCATTGACTTCCATAGTATAAACTAGCAAATGTCTTTTAAAAACAAACTAAAATTGGAGCAATGGTGAAACATACTGCAACAATTATTTACACAGTATTGTAGTATAACACGACAGACAATCCAATGTTAAAACCTTTCTAGTATAATTTTTTATGCATTATTAATCTTTCTCTTTTTTGTAACAAGTATCCATTTCTGTCAGTTTAAGAGAAGATTAAAAAAATTCTAGTATTAATTTAATTTTTGTTAAGCTAAAAGTTTAGCCAAAAATTTGTCATTACAAGTTATTTTTCCTACTATGGAAGTCAATGCTGAAAATACCTCCTTGTCTGTTTAGGAGTCATACTGATTTAGACCAACATGAAGGTGAGTAAATGGTGAATACATTTAGATTTTTTTAGGTGAACTATCCCTTTTGTAATATTCTAAATGTATAACAGAGATCATAATACCTTTGAGATAATAATCTGTGCGATGTACATCAGTTACCTTCATCTTTAGCAGCTCATTTGAAGACATCTTAATTAAAACAGCTCCATATTTTTTTTAAAAGGACATAAAGTAGGCTACAAAAGTTCTGAACCAGATGCGATGAGTCCAGTTTTCACTTTTAATGAGAACAGCTGATGGTGAAATTAGACATATAGAAGGAAATAACTGTCCTAATTTCCATCATATGGCTTCAAAAAGTTGTATGGACCATTATTATTTATTTATTTTTCAATTTTTTGGAAGTGAACACAGAATTGGTCACAATTAATGAACACTTACAGTTTATTGTTAAGAAGAATGGAAAACAAAATCTTTTCCTGTATATCCCACAGGTTTAGAAGGACATGAGTGTACATAAAGGACAAAAGTTTTCTTTTACGACCGTCAG
Source organism: Danio tinwini (assembly GCA_903798205.1). Classification (NCBI taxonomy): domain Eukaryota; kingdom Metazoa; phylum Chordata; class Actinopteri; order Cypriniformes; family Danionidae; genus Danio; species Danio tinwini. Next base: position 2,919,254 of record CAIGQZ010034910.1, read on the forward strand.
TCACTGTAAAGCTAATTCGTTTCTACTTTTAAAATGAAGTCTTACCAGCGGTTATCGCTTGCTGTTTCTGTATTTAAAATCACCCTCGCATTGATGTGACAGCAGACGAGGTTATCTGTTTTCCGTCATACATATTAATATGAAAAGATGCAGTCTCTCCTGCTCCAGATGTCTGTGCTCGCGTAGACCCTCGGGGCCGTCGCTACACCCCGCGCGCGCACCTGTCACACACTCTGCTCCCGGTCTCCATCCAAGCCGGAGCGAGCGAGCGAGTGAGTGAACGCGTGTCAGTCAGCAGCTCCACCCCTCCGGTAACTACACCCGCTCAGAACCGACCGAACTCGCACATCAGGCGCACCCACGGTCATACAGGTATCCCCGCAACGTCACTGCCGTGGCCAAAAGTTATTTTAGGTGTGTATGCTGGGATTTTAAGAGAACTTACGTGGACTTGGCAGGGTATAAAAGGGTGAAAGAATGATTAATAGGAAGGATGATTTGTGGTTCGAGTCAAGCCGGATGTACTGGACGCTGTTTTGTCTCTGCGTTCTCGTGCCTCTCCCAGCGCGCGCAGAAATCACTTGCGCCTCGTGTTTCGCACCAATACGGAGGAACGAAGAAGCGCTCGTGGAGGCAAAAGTCCAGCCAAGCCGTGACTTTGGAAGTATACCGGACGGCAGCACTGATAAAAACTGGATACAGGCACTTGATGGAGCTCAACTTTCTCCTGAAGCGCACAGAAAGTCTTCTTCAGTGTCCTGGAGACAGAACCAGGAGAACGCACACAAATTCAGTGCGGAACGGACTGGAGAAAAAGGCAGAAAAGTTTATCCAACATGGTCTTCAGAGGAAGTAAAAGTAAACAGGAGAGAAAAGCGCAGTATGATTCCGTCTGACCACTCGCCCGGGTCTCGGTTCGAGTTCAGGCGTACCGGAGGAGTCGACGGGATCGGGAAGAGTCCGAGGCAGAATGAACCACACCTGATCACGTCCACCTTTGCGCTGTCCGGAGATTCGGCTCACAATCAGGCCATGGTGCTCTGGTCCGGACACAACAGCAGCGTGAGTGTAAACTTCATCCAATGTATTTTACTTTAGAGAGGCAAACTATATAAACTGCTATCATAAACATATGGGAAGTTAAAATGTAATTTCATCTATTGTTTTGTGTTGTGATGCTTTTGATAGCCTATTCTGTAGTAGTTCTCAAAGAAGACTGGTGAACGAGCAGCTGCAAATCCACCAGGCGCGCGCGCGTGCGTCACCTTTATTAATGGAGAAAATCAGTTTTATGTGCCTGTGAACAGAGCCAATGCAACCAGGGCGTACGATCCAAAGTGTCACAAAAAAAGTGCACAAATTCCCTGCGAAAGCATCTAAAAAGAGCACGAATTTGTATTCAGCACTAATTCAAGCAAGTCATCCTGATTTAACTTATTTTAATTTCTTAAATGACTGTCTAATTTCCATAAAGGATTATGCTGATTATTTGCAGCCACTCTTTCTTATTTACCACATAGTCGTTCATATTTCCATTATTCTGATTAATTCAAAGTGTGATCATAAAAGCCTCTCATTTAGCTTGTTTATAGTTTGTGCTTGTGCTTTCTCTGAAACGCATTAATTATATGATATATTTGAAGTTATGGATTTATTGAAGATTTGTAAGGATGCATTCCACATCCACAGTGTTGCTTATTTGATTTATCTGAATTTTTGCAAGAGCAATAGAGATTTCATATTTATTCCTTTTTAGTCTCCCACAACACTAAATGTATGGGCACTTAAATGCACTATTCCTTACCTCAAACTATGCAAAAAGACTAGCATGTCAGATTGTGTGTAGAATTTGTGAAACTGGAGATCAGCAACACCCGGATGACCTATACTGGATTTGCCTAGATACTAAAGAACAGAGCTAGTGGACAGTTTTCTGTCCCATAAGACCTTCAGAGCAGAACAAAGTAAAAAATATAACAAAATGTCAGGTAGTTTTCCCGCTGAGGGCTTTGTGTTCATATTTATCCCCTTATTAATTCAGTTCTTACAGGTCAAAAGGCAATGTCAACATGGCGGATGAAGAATGGATATGCAGTTTGGTCTTTATTGAATGTATAGTGCAAATAAAAGTCAAGGATTTCAGATTCAAATCTCATTTTCCATCACCTTTGTTTATAGCATCTTTTCTAGGATGCAGATGTTTCCAATAAACCTGGCAGTAAGAAATGAACACACTGCACAAATTGATATTACTTTAATATGACTGCCAATTATCTGCCTGCACCACTTTACTTTATTAACAATCAATTTCTTTCATCAATAATCTACTTGCTGCATCTGCTAGATGCACCGCCATCTCTAGCCCCCTGGATTCCCTCTGTATTTATCCATATTCTACTGTGTTTTGAGTGTGAATGGCTCCTATTTTTTGTAACCCAAACTCATTCCTTTTCCTTCACAATTTCTGTGCCTCATCTGAAATATAAATGACTGACTCTGTCAGCAGAGTTTTAGATTGGCAGGGTAATACCTGCAGAATTTATGTGTGTGTGTGTGTGTGTGTGTGTGTGTGTGTGTGTGTGTGTGTGTGTGAGTGTGTTTCTGCAGTGCTGCTGATGCCATCGGTGAATCTTTTACCAAACCGCATGAGTGATGTTTTGCGAAGGCATAGATGCAAACTGAACGTCAGACAACAGATAGCATCCGCATAAACTCTTTCTGCCAGTGTGTCTCTATCTTGCCTTGACATACACACATTAGACAGCCGGCATATTGATTGCCACATTTGACACTGCTATACATAATGAACCACCAAATTGTTTAAAGAATTTCACACTCAACAATCTATTAAAAAAAAAAAACATCACACACAAGCATGATGTTAAATGAAAAATGAGGCCCATATGGTATTTCCAAAATATCCGTTTAGGAAATGATGTTAGCATGAGAAGAGATGACACCGGTAGCCTCTCAGCGGCAAGCAACAAATGAAGCCCTCTGTCATGCCAGCTTTCATCAAATGTGAAACCTTTCCTGTTGCTTCCTGTAGACAATCTGTCTTATTACCACACAAGTGATAAAGCTAATATCTGGCCTTTCACACCTCTGTTGTATCTCACTCAATCACTCAAACACACACATGCAGTGCAGTTTACACACTAAGACACAAAGGCAATAATAATGATGTTAATTGTTACTGTTAAAGTGCAGTCAGCCTAAAATTCCCTCGTTTGCTCCAGAAGGTGAGAGCAGATGGACAGATACCTGTAGAGTTAGCAAATACTGGGATACAACTACACTCGAAAGTGTCATAGAGAGCGCGCTCCAGGAGTGCATGTGTGTGTGTGTGATGACATCACGGAAGAATTGGAGACAAGGTGTGTTCCAATTGATCCTAAGTGCCCTGAGAAGTGAACTTCACAAGGTGTTCTGCTTAGGATTATTATAGTTAACAAAAATTAACCAAAAAACTAAAACTAGAATTGAAAAATCATTTTGTTAATTGAAATAGAAATAAAAACGAGCTAACTAGAACTAGAACTTACTGAAACTGTATTGTGTACATACAAAACTAACTGAAACTAACAAAAATTATAGCAAAAATGTCCTTCGTTTTTGTCTTTGTACATGTATTTAATACATACTGTAAGCTTTTAGAAGTAAATCTATTTACTTCGCGCTGCCAGGTGATTGACCCATACAGCACCTCAATAATCCTGATGCCATTGGCCAGATCAAGCTAGTTCTCCTCCAGTCATCCTCGCTGTTGCTTCTGCGACAAAAACAATGGCTGTACTATCACAGCAGCATGGTGGCAACATTAAATACGACCCGAGCAGACACTTAAAAGTATTAATTTAACACATTTGTGCCCAATGATGGGTTTTATTTCTGTATTAGTGATCACAATCGTGAACAAATCGTTAAAAAAATTTTTTAATTAAGTGAATCGTGCAGTTGGGTTGCAAAATGTAACTGTAAGAAACTTTTTAGATCATGGTGATGTTTTAACTGACATGATTGATTGATTAATAAAGATATGATAAGAAATTATGATTGCTGACTACATATTTTTGATATGTTGAGTCTAAATTTAGGGCGATTGTCACAAAAGATCTAGTTCGCATTAAAGATCTGAGCTTCATTTCACTGCTGTGTAATTAACCTCAGAAGCAGCCTTGCACACATATTTTACTTAAGGCTGCTATCTTGTGAGCTGTTGTATTAGAATTTGAGGACGGGTAGATGGTAGTGTTCTTGTGTCAAAAAAAAAAAAGTAGCCTATCTTTGGTTGAGTTTTTATTATACAATATTTATTCTGATCATTTGGAATCTTGCACCTAACAAATATTCTAAAAAAACAACAAACAAAAAACTAAAACTTATAGAAACTAATAAAAACTAGTAAATCTACCTTAAACTAATTAAAACTGAATTTGACAACAAAAAGTCAAAACGAAATAAAAACTGAAACTAATGAAAAATCCAAAACTATTATAACCTTGGTTCTGCCAAAGTAACAGTTCACCTCTAAATAAAAATTCTGCCATTGGATTCCAAACCCTGATTTATTGTTTATTTTTTAAGATTTTTATTTCATGAACCTGAGAAGTTTTTGTCCATGCATTGAAAATCCAGGTAGCTAATAACTCATTAAAGTGTTAAAGTCATTAAAGTTGATTATGTCACTTGTTTTTTGAGTTTAAAATGAGCTGATATTAAGTATACTTACTTCAGTGTCACAAAAAATAATCATTACAGATGAGTGTTGGGAGAAAAAACTATATTTCAGATTTAAACATTGATTTTTATGGATTTGATTTAAACAGGGTAAATCACCTTTGAAAGTACAGTGACTTCAATAATTGAATAACAATTACCTTATTAAGTAACTTGTTAAAAAGTTGTCAGTAAATAATTTCTTCAAGAGATTCATACAAAACATCTAACTGATCCTGTAATTAAACAAGTGAATCTTTATGGTTCAGTCATGGAATCAAATGTATTCATTAAAATTCAATTAATATTTTTCTATAATATATCTTCTATTTGGGCTGCGCTATATTGTTCCAGTATTGATAACGCAATGTGCAAATCTCCAACGTGCAGGATCTGCAATGTTAAGTTGGGCCTTTTAGTTGAGTAAGAGCCACAGTTCAGAACACATGCGGTTTGTAGAGTCACTGCAGAGTTTAACCATAGTGAAGTAAACGTTTATTATTTTTGCATGATTTTTTAAAGCCAGTAACTGTGTGAGTATTTCAAGATAGTTTAAAGCATTCAGGCACAATAAATTATACTATTTCTAACTTTAATAAAGATTGTTCTATTAAATTATTCATGCAATCAAGACTATACAGTGTTATGATACATTGGATTTTTACATTTTTGTATTTGAAAATCACCCCAATCAATCTAAAATTATTATTTCTAAATAAAACTGTTCAATTCATTTAATGAAATTGCATTTATATCAGAATATATATTGCAGAAAAAGCTAAACATCGCAATGTTCGGTTCTTCTAATATTGCACAGCCTATCTCCTATTAGTTTAAATAAGTTTTGTGTAACAGAAATACCATGGGGCGACGTGGTGGCTCATTGGGTAGCGATGTTGCCTCACAGCAAGAAGGTCGCTGATTCGAGCCTCAGCCAAGTAAGTTGGCATTTCTCTGTGAAGTTTGTATGTTCTCCCTGTGTTCGCAAGGGTTTCCTCCAGGTGCTCCGGTTTCCCCCATATGTCCAAAGACATGTGGTATAGGTGAATTGAGTATGCTAAAATTGACCATAGTGTATGTGTGTAAATGAGTCTGTATGGATATTTCCCAGTTATGGGTTGCAGCTAAAAGGGCATCTGCTGCGTAAAACAAATGTTGGATAAATTGGCAGTTTATTCCACTGTGGCGACCCCAGATTAATAAAGGGACTAACCCGAAAAGAAAATGAAAGAATGAATAAATACAATGCAAGTGCCCCAGTAGAGATTGTAACATTCACCTAACAAATGATTATCTCCAGAAATGTATGAAAAACCTTTGGACAATTAACATAAAAATGTTCACTTTCACCATGAAGTTAACACTGGAAATCTACTGCATTTTCTTCATTTGTTTAGCTCACAAAATTGAAAATATTGAATTTTGAATATTGAGAATCTTAAATATTAGATATTATGATGTTTTCAAGGTGGTTATTGATGCATTGTTTACAATTGCTCAACTCTATTGTGTAGTCTCATGATTAGCTGGATTCAGTGAACTCTACATATAGGGACCCTTCCGATTGGAACACATCTACAGTTTGCATTTTATGTTGGTTCTCATTTGGCTATTTTGAACTATACGGCTTTCAAATAGAGTAACATTTGAGGCATTTTCTATATTTTGATGTTAGTGGCTTTGGCGACCAAATTGATCTGTAACGTTCAGCAGTTTTCCTGAAGTGGAGTGAGAGTGTGTGTATGTATGTGTGTGTAAGAGAGAGAGAGCGTGTGCGTTCTGCTGAAAGCATACTCTCTTAGGCCTAATGTCACTGAAAGCTGAAAGCTTTCACTTTTGATTCACGGCAATGGAGAGGCTGTTTGGCCGCTTTCTCAATTGTAAAAACAATCAATGAAAATCCATAAAGATGATGGAAATGCAAGAGAATCATTTTGCGGCCCCTGCTACGCCTGCCCTTGGGTCCTGATCCATAGTTTGCCCTCCAAAGTCCATGCTGACATTTTCTCTGAGAGGAGCCCCGCAGAGCAAGAAATCATTGTGAAGGTGGGGTTTGTGTATTTTGTTGTCTAGACAAAACAGATCTTATGCAAATTTGGCTAAGGAAGCACATCTCCAGGGGAAGTCTCACCACGGGTGTTTGATTGTGATCGAGCAGTGATTTTAGTGTTCAAAAAACCCCACAAACCTGCTGGGAGAGAATCGCAGATTATGGCTGTACAATCATAGGTTGCGCAGGGTTTATTTTGTTTGCCTGTCTGTTGCGCTGGAGTCTCATGTTGATGCTCTGTTGATGCCCTACAGAAAGACGGCAGTCAACTGCGTCCAAGTCCAATAAAGTGTGGGCTCTTGCGTGCGCTCATGTGAAACTTTGCTGGAGTGTGTGTGTGTGCATGTGTTCATGTGGGTTCGCATGGCCTGCGGAGAGCATGAGCGATGTCCTTGAAGAGTTTGGCTGTCCGTCCAAATGTCTACACATCCTCCAACAGATTCACTCTGGAGTGACAGCCAAAGTGGTTGTGTGTGTGCAAGGCCCATGTATCTGTGTGTTCATTTGTGTCTGTTCACTTGTGTGTGCGAGGCCTGTGTGTCTATGAGTGTGTGTCCTCTCTATCTCAGGGCAGCAGAGTGGCTGTGCTTGTAGCTGTAAATACTCTGACTCGGGGACACATCAAGCCTGGTTAGTTTTAAAGGACTTTTCGATATTAGGACGGTTTGAGAGCAACCCAGTGTTTTAGGGTTTATTTAAAGAGTATGTATATTCACTTTTTTGTCTGTTATGCAGAACATTACTGCAGCAATAAAAAGGCAATATTGTGAAATAATATCACTATTTTAAATAAGTTATTTCTGTCCTTAGAGTAACCTGATCCTTCACTAATCATAATAGGCTGATGTGTAGTATTGTAATATTTAAATTGATGAAATAAAAAGTTCAGAAGAACAGCAAGTATTTGAAATAGGTGTATTTGCAACATTGTAAAATGCTTTTGCTACCACATTTGATCAATTTAAAAAGCTCTTGTGAATGTAAGTTGTAATCTTACTGAAACTTTGAATAAGTATATTAATATTTCTTTTTGTTCTTTTGTTCTTTTCTTTTTCTTTCATACTGTATGTTCAAAGGTGATGAAAGATGTAAGAGCTGCTACAAACTTTGCTTTAATAATAAAGTGTAATGAACGTTCATGTAATCTTGCCTCCTTTGATATCTGCCTGTTTTTCTGAACTAACTTCTTAAAACTTAAGAGTCGTCCAGAATAAAGTATTAAGCACACAGCATGTAAGAGTTTTATATGATATAACTTTAAAAGTCATCATTTTTATCATTTTTTAATTATTAAGGTTTTAAATCACATAATTACAATTTAAAGTCATGATTTCAATTAATTTTGTTTCATTGAGTCATAATTTTGACCTTTTTCTTACTTCATAATTATAAGGTAATGATAACGAATTGGCTGGCTTTTTTGTTTGTAGTTTTTTGTGCTGAAAATTTTGGTGCACAGAGCTCAAATCAGACAGCCCTTAGGCTGAAATCATGTTCATGGATGGGGTAAGGAATTAAAGTTTTATAAACATTGCAATGCAGTTTGATCCTCATAACATTCACATTATTACATTTCACTCTAATTAAACAGTCAAAAGTAACAATGTTAAATGCAAAACTCATCTAGGTCAGATTATTAGTCAAGTTAATTTTATGTGAATGCAACACTGCTTTTTATGGTCATAAAATACATTTGAGTCTGCTGAACATTGTTATATTTCAACTTTACTGTATGTGTTAGGGTGGCACGGTGGCTCAGTGAATAGCACCTTCGCTTCACAGCAAGAAGGTCGCTGATTTGTGTCCCGGCTGAGCCAGTTGGCATGTCTGTATAGAGTTTGCATGTTCTCCTTGTGTTGGCGTGGGTCTCCTTCGGGTGCTCTGATTTCCCCTATACAGTCCAAAGACATGCGCTATAGGTGAATTGGGTAAACAAAATTGTCTGTAGTGTATAAGTGTGTGTGTGTGAATGAGAGTGTGTATGGGTGTTTGCCAGTACTGGGTTGCACCTGGAAGGGCATCCGCTGTGTAAACATCTGCTGGAATAGTTGCCGGTTTATTCTGCTGTGGCGATCTCTGATAAATAAGGGACTAAGCCTAAGGAAAATGGAATTAATTATTAATTATTAGGAATAAGTTATTGTATGTGTTAGCTCAGATTGCAGTAAGCTAGATCGGTCAATATCAGAATATCATATAAGTCATCCAAATTGCTGATCACCTGTCTAATAAAACCTAGACAGGATTTAACCAAACTCGTTTAGATCTTTCTCCATCTATGCTAATATTAATCCCAATTTTCCACTCCATATGGCCAAAATCTTATTAGCTGTGTCCCAAATGGCACACCATTCACTCTGCACTTATTCACTATGTACTTTTACACTTACAAACTCAACAGCATAGTATATGTATGTAGTGTCGTCCCAAATGGAACACTAATGTTTTTTTTACTAACGGAAATTAAAACTGTTTCTCAGATGCCGTTTGTTAAATACCAAATTAGTGAAATAAATGTCCAAACTACCAAATATATATACCAAATATATATAGTATAACCACATTCACCATCAGGAGGCGGTATAATCACTCTCATAGGAGAATTGTGCTTTCACAATCCCAAATAAATACAGTAATCCAACATCTGTGCCAGAAAGCTCCGCCCCTTTCCACTACGTGGTCAAATCAGCCGCCGTTAAGTGTGTGAAGTGTCCAACATAACACACTTCATTTTAACAGTTGAATAAGTGCATCATCTGGGTATTTAAAGTGTATTCTTTTTAGAGTTTTTAGTGTGAACACACTACTTACACTATTTATACTACAAAATGGCATAGAATAGTGCATAAGTATGTGTTTTGGGATACCTATTGGATTCTTTGAATAAGCCATATGCATCCACTTTATGGCGACAGAACCTGAAGCAATACCATCATCCAATGGTGATAACCAAATTCGATGCCACTGACAGGCAACACAATGACACAGACTGTTAAAACTGCAGATTTTTAAACTTTGTAATTTGGAATCATTTGGGATAATGCAAGGTCACACATCAGCACTGTTATGGTGTTTATTGGTTATTTGAATGAAAAAAGCTGGCATATTGTGCCTTAAAACCTGCAGCCCCTTTTTTTAGGTCAGCAAATCCAATTCATTTACCTGTATTACTCTACAGAATTATATGAACAAGTGAATCCGTGCACTTTTGTCTCCTATAATCTGTCACCTAATGTGCAGAGCTGCTTGCATAACCTCTGGATTTATTCTCTCAAACTCCGAAATCTCATCATCATTATTACGATCTACCAGAGCAATGTGAATATATTTTTGTTAAACTCCACGTTTTACAGATTCATGTCTTAAGCCACTAACTAATCATTTTAAAATCATATGATTTATGAGACACAGCCATTCTCAGAAAAAAAGTATAATATCCAGCACCAATATAAGTTTAAAACGGAAATAATTTGTCATTGGCTCATCACAGAGATTTATGCACAAAGCCGAGGGCAAATGAAACAAACAGCCTTACTCTTTGCATTTTTAGAGCAGAGGATTACAAATATTTGGAATTAAAAAAATCCTTCTCTTGTCATTGTAAAATCAAAATGTTGATGTAAAGCTTAGCAATCTTTTAATATTACAGGATTACATGCACAAATCTAGTAGTGGTTCCTTAAAGTCTTAAATCTAAATAATTAGACTTGTGATACTCCTGATCTTCTTTTCCAGTTATCCTGCTAAATGCACACATTTTTTAAAGCTCCTTCACTCAGATATTTGCTGAAACTCACAAATCCGGTGGAGATGATACTGTAAGTTGAGTGAAGTTCAGATTTCAGACTGTCATTTTGTAAAGGACACTGCAGTTCAACAATTTAGTCAAATAAATTTTTATGTGAATGTTGATTCTGAAAAAGTGACCAATAGATGATTTTACAAACACAGAGGTGGGAAAATCATCTTTTTTTTCTGATTTATCATTTGACAGTTTTTAAAATCTCTTCACTGAATGTGTTACAAATGTCCTTGGTTATTCTAAAGCCCTTCATTCCTGTGGCAGGCCATAATATCTGAAAGCTCAGGTGCAATTTAATGTATAAGTAAAAATCTCCAAGCCACAAAATGTAGAAACAACTAGACAAATGTCGGTTTACACTAAAAGTAAATTATATATACACAGATAAACCGGTAATTAATAGCTTGTAATCGCTGTCAACATATAAGCAACTCACTGGAAATATAAATCATGTACATGCCTTTTTAAATAACATTTCTGTATTAATAATTACGCACTACTAATGATATTACAGTATAAAGTTTGATGGAGATTTATGTACTACATGTAATATTTATGATTAATTTTCCCCAGATGAAGTCGTATGTGCTGATGGTGCACATTCCCAGCTACTCATATTTTTCTTGGCATGCTCTGACTTTTAATTTAGAGCACTTGGTAATTACATAATATCCTTTCAAACTGTAGAAAATAAGAATATGTACTACATCGTATACATGAAGATGCTTTTTCATTAATATGAGTGGGTAATTTTGACTATGTCCAAAGGCGTTTAAAAATGCATTAGATAGTGTTGTTTTTATAGTTTAAAAGTTCAGACTTTTACAAAAAAATGTGTACTTTTTTGAATATTCCTATAACAGGCTGGACATGATATTGACCACATCAGATTGTAAGGATAAAACAAGTAAAAATAGAAAATTAGCCAATCAGAAGTTACAAAAATAGGTTTGGAGGAGGTCTCATGACCATTTAAAGGGCAAGTAGTTGCGTATAACAGAGTGTTCAGTAATTATTATTAAAATAATTTATTTTGTTGTGGCTGGAAGGGCATCCGCTGCACAAAATAGAAATGTTCAGCAAATATATATATATATATATATATATACACACACATTTAAAGTCAGAATTATTAGCCCCCTTGAATTGTGAATTATTATTAGGCCCCCTGTTTATTATTTTCCCCAATTTCTGTTTAACAAAGAGATTTATTCAACACATTTCGAAGCATAATAGTTTTAATAACTCATCTCTAATAACTGATTTATTTTATCTTTGCCATGATGACAGTAAATAATATTTTACCAGATATTTTTCAAGCACTTCTATACAGCTTAGTGACATTTAAAGGCTTAACTATGTTAATTAGGTTAACTGGGCAGGTTAGGGTAATTAGGCAAGTTATTGTATAACAATGATTTGTTCTGTAGACTATTGCAAAAAAATAGTATAAAGGGACTAATAATTTTAACCTTAAAATGGTTCTTAAAAATTAAAAACTGCTTTAGTTTTAGCCGTAATAAAACAAATAAGACTTTCTCCAAAACAAAAAATATTATCAGACATACTGTGAAATTCCTTGCTCTGTTAAACATAATTTGGGAAATATTTAAAAAAGAAAAAAATGTAAGGGGGGGCTAATAATTCTGACTTCAACTATATGTATGTATGTTATATCTATATATCTATATATCTATATATATATATTTGCTGGACATTTCCATTCAAATGTAGAAAATAAATTCACATTTTAGCATAAAATTCATTCATTAATTTTCTTTTCGGCTTAGTCCCTTTATTAATCTGGGGTCACCACACTGGAATGAACCGCCAACTTATCCAGCATATGCTTTACGTAGCGGATGCCCTTCCAGCTGCAACCCATCACTGGGAAACACCCATACACACTCAATCACACACATACAGTACACTACAAACAATTTAGCTTACCCAATTCACCTATAGCGCATGTATTTGGATTGTGGGTGAAAAAACCGAAGCACCCAGAGGAAACCAATGCGAACAGAAATGCCAACTGACCCAGCCAAGGCTCGAACCAGCAACCTGATTGTGCTACCCACTGCACCACCGCGTCACCCTTTAGCATAAAATATGTAAGTAAAATAACAAAAGAAAGAGGGAAAGAAAAAAAATAACAAAAAACAAGAGCGGGTATACATAACAATTACAACAAAGAAGGAGTTTAGTTTTTAGAGTATATCTACAGTTCTTGTTGCTTTACGACTTAAAATTTCTTTAAGAGTTACAAAATAATTGTTTTAATCAGCCTTGAAATGGGAGATATTAGGCTTCCTCTCCGACCATTTATACTTGTGTATATGAAACTTGCTCAATAACATCAAAAGATTTAACATAAACAGGAGATTCATATCTATATTTTGTTTTATCTATGTAACATATGCATATTTTTCCTTAATACTACTTTCCATACAGTATATTAAATAAACATTCAACATCAAACCAGAAATATTTAACATACATACAATCAAAAAACAAAATGCTTAACTTCCATTCAGCAAAAAACACAAGATTTAGAAAGATCAACTTTATGTCTCTTGAGTATTGGTTGGATATACAGTATTTTATGTCTAATTTGAATTTCACTGACTTTATTAGGGACTGTTGTGATTGCCAGTGGAGTTGTCTCTGCTGGTGATCACTTCCTGTAGTTTGTGGCAATCGCAAGTGGGGTTTCCTATATGGGAGATTACTGCTGAACGCGTTTGCCACAAACTATAGGAAGTGATCGCCAGCAGAGACAACTCCACTGGCAATCACAACAGGGAGACAATATTTGTTATTATAAGTCCAAATCAATTTCTAATTAATATTCTCAAATTGGTTATTCCAAATGTCTAAAAGTTTCAGGATAATGAATCAAACCTCTAAGAAATGTACTGTACATTTCTATCTTTGAAATCACCACCATCTGATAAAATCTCTTTTTTAACTGCCGTCACATAGCCCTCGCCATGGCTGACGCTGACCTCTCAAAAAATGCAACTACACATTGCAACGACACATAGCGCAAGCTCTGTGATTGGTCAACTTGGTAGCTGTGACCAGTGTGGACGGGACCGAGAGTCGCGCAAACCCATTAAAGTGAGTGTTTACAAGTCTCGAGACGTGTGAAGGAGCTCCAGATGGAAACTGTTGTTTTGTGTTTACCTTATGACTAACGTTGCACATCCGCTGGTTCACACCTCTCAATGAGCGATTTTTAGCTACTTCTACATTAAGGTAGGGTTCAGAAAAAACAAAACACCCACGAACAAACACGACACAGAGGAACATAAAAACCTACTGCCAGCTAGCGTTTCAGAAGTGTTATTGCAGAGCAACACATACAGTACGCAGATGTTTGAATGCACAACTACTAGTGGTGTAAAGTAACAAATTACAATACTTAAACTACTGTAATTGAATAATCTTTCTTAGGAATTATAATTTACTAAGTAGTTTTAAAAATGTTTACTTTACTTTCCCTTGAGTACAGTTTTAGTGCTGTATAGGTACTTTTACTCCACTATTTTCCTTCAACCTGCAATCACAATTTTTGTTTTGTCTATGGAGATTGGCAAAGTGAAAAAAATCAGTCTCGTGATTTACATAAAAAGTAATCGCTTAATACTAAATACCTGAAGTTACGGCCTTTTATAAAGCAGCAAACCATTTGGAAGTATTAAAAATGTCCAAGAACATGTCCAAAATCTTTACACACAATGACCCAGAGACTGTTCAGATTGCATGTCACTGATGAGAAGATGGTGGATGTTTACTGTATGATGACAGAAAATGCCAAACAATCACTAAATCCACTACAGAATGTTATGTTTTCACATCGCTGCTCAAATCATCCTTTTACAGCATAATACTCAGTACTCACTACTCTTGAGTACTTTTAAAAGCTCTACTTTTTACTCATATTTTGAGTAATATTCACAACAGATACTTTTACTCTACTTGCACTAGATTTTGGGGCAAGTAAGGCTACGATTTTACTTGAGCACGATTTTTCAGTACTCTTTCCACCACTGGCATTGGGTCACGCTGATCACTCGACGCATAAGTATAAACCTGCCCTAAGACGAAGGAATTTTAATAAAAAATTGTGACATTGGATGGTTTAAAATGCTGTAATTTCTTTAAAAAATATAACTTACATGTTATTTATGTCAAAGACAACTTTAAAATGATATCAATGAAAACCTCAAGGCAATAAAACCATAATCTTTACTGGGGACAGAAAAGGCACCAAAATACCAATGATGACACAAATAATGCCACAATGTAAATGATGTGCTGTGTTTTGGGCCACTGTATATGTCTCAATAATGAAATGCACTCAATAATAATAAGATACGTGAGTGCAGCCGTGTACCCTTCACATTCAAATGCATGCAGACCAGTGACCTGTTTTTCCTTCCAGTGGGATTTGCGGTGACGGATTTATTCATTATGAGCTGCTATCCATGTGTTGTCACAGTACTGAATATTAATGAGCATGCAGATTAATTGTGGTTATTGTACACTTTCCAGGGATGTAGAGAGCAAGTGTCAGAAGTGACCCAGAGATGAGAGATGAGAGCATTTGTCATTGGTCTTTAGAGAGAGAGGGAGCGCATGTATGTGTGCGAATGTCTTTGAGACCTGTGTGTGTCCGTGTGTGTCTCTAATTATTGGTCTGTAGAGAGTCAGCTTGTCTCTCTGTCTTTTTAATTAAAGGCAGAGGCAGCGGAGGTCGAGTGGGTATCCAGACTCTAGAGAACGGCAGTGAAAGACATAGAGAGCAGCAAAGGAAGCCGGGGAACAAGAAACAAAGGAAGTGGGATCAAACTAAAAAAGCATAACATAGAGGTCACGGAAAATTTAGAGAGCAAGCTATTATAGCCCAGTTCTGCCGCCGAAAGGAAGTGACATCACAGAAAGTGTGTTTAGAGAGAACGGAGATGCATGCGTTCAAGTCGGAGTTAAAACCCCTGAGTGCCTTTAACGCTAATGATGCAGCCATTTTTGTTTAAGCCTGAGTCTCTTTATTTTGACTTTGATGCCTCAGTTCAATCTATTTTTACCTCAATGGCAAAACTTTTGCTCATCATTCTAGCCCTTTAACCCATGTGACAGCTTGTGCTAATGTTCAGTGGCAAGTCGGAAAATATAAATCTCCTCTAAAAGGCTCCGTCCTTTTAAAAGTGACTAACACCTCTGTTTAACATTGTGTGGAAAGGGCCTATGAATATTTACAGCTTTGCACGGGCCTATAATCTCACAGTGGGTCTTCAAGGAGCTAAAGAGCTCATTGTTCATCTGATACTTGTAACAACTATATTTTTTATCAGCTATCTGAGGAACAATGCGCTAGTACTTTTTTCTTCATACTTGTTTTGCTGAATCTTTATATGTGCTTCTATTATCAGCTCAACGGACATTACAGAGTAAATTATTTTTCATTCTCTACTTATTTTTGTGGTTTTAAACTAAATTACAGACAATTTTGCAGTCTGTTACACTAGTTAACACAACCATTCGGGGGTATCATTACCTTGATTTTCCCTAATTCAGTTGATCATAAAAAAACATTAGTCTACAATTACAATTAGTAAAAAAAAGATAGCCTAACTGTGACATAGCCAGTTAAAATGGTTTTCTGTTATACTGTATTAACAGAGTAGACATTAGCATAGAATATAAATTAGATTAAAACTCTTCCATTCAGTTTGCATTAGTACATAGTTCTGGCATGGAACTCTAATAACTGCTTATTCATTCATGTATTTCCCTTCAGCTTAGTCTCTTTATTCATCAGGGGTCGCCACTGCTGAATGAATCGCCAACTTATCCAGCATCTGTTTTACACAGTGGATGCCCTTTCAGCTGCAATCCAGTACTGGGAAACACCCATACACACTACTATAGGCTACTACAATAGACTATTCAGACTGCTATTTGCACTATATACTGTTTTGTTTGCACTTTATACTGTACTGTTTTGCACCTGCAACAACTCTGGTTTGCACTCCTTGCCATGTTCCCTTAAGTGTAATTGTACAATTTTTTTTAACTTATATTTTTATATTATATTATATGTGTAATTGTATTTATTCTACTTTTTGTAATAATATTATAAGTTAGGCAGGTCTGAGAGTAACACAGTTTCGATTCTCTGTATGTCCTGCATGTGGTTGAATTGACAATAAAAGCTGACTTTGACGAGCAAGTTTAGTTTATTCAATTCACTTATAGTGCATGTCTTTGGACTGTGGGGGAAACTAGAGCACCCGAAGGAAACCCACGCCAACACAGGGAGAACATGCAAATTCCACAAAGAAATGCCGACTGGCACAGCCTGGACTCGAACCAGCGACTTTCTTGCTGTGCGGAGAAACCATTGTGTCGAATCTAATAACTGCTTAGTTGCATAAATTTCAACTACTGCAACTTATCTGCTGGGGGTTCTATACTTCTTAAAGCAATTACTTTTCATTTAACAAAGCAGAACAAAATGATTATATA
>CAIGQZ010034910.1:2941358-2960153 GCA_903798205.1 Danio tinwini
GTGTGTGTGTGTGTGTGTGTGTGTGTGTGTGTGTGGGCAGAATCTCATGTGTTGATGACCTGTGAAAAATTGCAGCAAGGAACATAACTAAAGATTCAAAGAGTTTTGCCACCAGAACTTCGGAATTCTTGCCCAGTTCTCTAAAATCTAGAGAAAGACTCAAAATAAACAAAACAAACAGCAAAGCATGGAAACACAAGAATACAATATGAAACCATATAGCAAAAAGAGCAGAGTGAAATGCCTTAAGTTTGGTAACACACACATATTGTGTGTGTTTATGTGTATGCTTACATGAAGGTTTCTTTTTATATCATGCAGTAAAATAAACCTCCCAGCTGTTGGCAGCGTTATGAAGGCTGCTGCTCTCAGCAGAAACTTTATGCACAGCATGTGTATGTGTGTTGAGTATGAATGCGTGCGCATATGTGCACCTGCTTTTGTGATCTAACTGAGGATGATCTCAGAGTGATGTCGATGAAGGTCGTTTGTATTCATACATGTATATTCAAATGCAGATGTGCACTTGAGGATGATGTTTAAGGAGCTGGATAATGTACAGAGCTTTTATTATGACCCTGTGTGGCCTCCAGGCCTTCTGTTAAATAAACACAGAATAAGTGTGTGAAAATGAATGAAATTTCCAGCAAGGCTGAATCGAGCAATGCAATGATTTGTGGATTTTCCTAAGGCAAAGCAGTGAGCATTAATAAAACATAAATATGAATAAGTATTTTCCTTTTCTAGGTGTGTGTGTGTGTGTGTGTGTGTGTGTGTGTGTGTGTGTGTGTGTGAGTGCACGTCTTTTTTTATTTGACTGGTGAAAAAAAAACGCATATTGCCCCAAAGCACAAACTCATTCTTGAGTTCATCTATTGTGTGCATTATCCCTATAAACTCTATTTCATGCTATGAGTGTCTGCATTTCAAATCAGCCGCAAACACAAAACACACCCAATCTTTCATTTACTTTGACGGTTTATCATTAGAGAGTGAGCCATACGATACCCCACACCCCTAATTCAACCACAAAACGGACACAAACATGGACATTTAGAAGTACAAGTGTACTTTAGATTTGATTACGATATTATACAGTTGAATTCAGAATTGTCAGTCCTCCTGAATTATTAGGCCCCCTGTATATTTTTGACCCAATTTTTGAAGTTTATTTCAACACATTTCTAAACATTATAGTTTAAATAACTAATTTCTAATAACTGGTTTATTTTATCTTGGCCATAATCACATTCCTTAAATTTTATTAGATATTTTTAAAATACTAGTATTCAGCTTAAAGTGCAATTTAAAACTTTAACTAGTTTAATTAGGTTAATTAGACAAGTTAGGGTAATTGTACAATGATGGTTTGTTCTGTAGACATACATAAAAATATAGCTTTAAGCTGCGGTCTCACTGCTCTTTTCTCCCATAGACTTACATTCATATGCACGCGAATGCGTCAGACAAGAAATTTTCACAGTTCACGGCGTTGGATAGCTCAAACTTGGTGAACTCTGACTTGCAAAATGGCATCACATGATTGGGTGAGACCAATTGAAGATCAAATCATGACTTCTCTGGACAAAAATTAATTAATGTAATTAATTAAAAATTAATGTCTGATCATCTTGTTTAATACCACCCCTTTTCATAGCGACGTGCAACTGAATTTTGCATGCTTAAACCGCGGCATAAGGGAGCTAATAATATGGACCTTAAGTGAAGTTTTTAAACTAATTTCGAGAGAAGTATGTGATACTGCATGATTGATTATGGCTGGTCTCTCATCTGTAATCAACAATAATCCAATCAGATTGATCAAAGCCTACTATAAATAGACCAATTTCACCATACTGCCTTATCTTCGTTTTGGAAGAATCCCCCCAGTCCACCCCCACCTCCTTTTCTTTCTTTACTAGAGGAAGATCCTGAGACCATGTGATCATGGACCCCCTTACATGCTAAAAGACCTGGCCTTAATTATCTCCGAGCACAAGGTTCTCTCCCAGGAAAGCATGCCAAACCTACTAAAGCCTCATTCACACTACGAGCAACTCACAGTGGCAAAGCGACCTCCGTCTAAGCGAGTGACATCGACTATTGGCGACCAGGTGGGCGAGTCTAGCTGTCTAGCTGTCTAGTTGATAATCTTTCTACTTTATGCAAATGAAGAGTGACTTTCTTGAGTGACAGCCTATAGGAGCACCAGTAGAGCTTATGTGATCCTCTCTCAGCTCGACAATAAGTCTTTCTCCAGAAGAAAAAATATTATAGGAAATACTGTGAAAATTTCCCTGCTCTGTTAAACATCATTTGGAAAATAAAAATGAAAAAAAAAAAAAAAAAATTTTAAGGAGGGCTAATAATTTTGTCTTCAACTGTATGTGCAGCCTTTCAGTTCAGCACCCTGAGTTTTTTTAGGCCCATCATATTTAAATATGTGAAGCGTACAGTAACACAGTTGTCTTTTTAAATAAAATAAACCACTTAAAAAAATCAATTCTTCTTCTTCATCCCGTCCCCTCCCTCCTTTTTAAAAACATATTTTAATGCCTTGAGGTTTATTGATTCATACGGCAGAGTCTAAACACGATACTCAGAGAGCTTTAGAAGACAGATTGAGGAGGAAACACTATAAAAGGCAATGAAAAGAGAGAGGAAAATGAAAAAGTGAGGAAAGTCGGATTGATATTCCACACACTCCAAGCACGCATCGAAACTGATTGTTTCAATTCCACTAGAGTTAAACTGATATATTATGCCCAGTCTGTTCATGATCACTGGATTTATGAGAGAATAAAGATTCCTCCGTCCTTTGTATTTTATTCAAATTGCGAGCATAAATTTGAGTTTGGGGCTAACTCAGGGGCTGTATTACAGTACACAGAAACAAATTAGTGCCAGAAATACTGAGATATGAGCTACGAAGTCCACCGGAGAGAAACAAAAGTCTCAATGTGCTGCACGGCTCCTCAGAGAGCAGAATCGCAATGAATGCTTTGGAAATTCAGTGTTGTGTAGAACATTCAGTGCTTTACTTTGCCAGCATTTTTTTTTCTCTTTGCTGTTGCCATTGGAAGAATGAGCAGGTAGTTCCATTTCATTTCACCATTTTAATTGAATTCATCTGAGTGTTTGAAAACAACGTCTCTGACCGAAAACCGACAACAGAACATATAGACTTTTTAATCACCTACCCGTGTTAATGTGATTTGGTTGTTTAGGGGTTCGGAAACTGTTTTAATTATGGGCTTCACCATTTGCAGTGAAATTAGCACTTAAAATGGCTCTTCTTGTTTACTTGATTGTTTATGCATGTGCTCCCGGATTGCAACTGTTTTCTTTCAGGTATACGTGTGTGGTACTGCTGGGTTATTTTTACCTCAAACAACCTGCTGCATGCGTGAATCATGAGTCCCTAGTCTGTTTTACTCTCTCTCAAGGGTTGATTAGTATACCGGCTCTAAAAAATAAAATAAAAAAGCAATTTAGCTAAATGCTGTTACCTTCTCAGTCCATAATGGTTAGCACAGTTTAAGACTGCACGATATTGAAAAAAATGACATTGCAATATTTTATTTTTCTGCAATATTAAGTATAAATTTAAACATATTAAATTAATAGCTCTATTTGGATAGAATTAATACTTTTAGGACAACTTTGGATGATAATAGGATGATTTTATAGTGGAGCATGTCTGCATCAAATGTAATGAACCAAATCACAAGCAATGATAAATATAGTAAAGCAAGTTACAGATGATTTAAATGTGTTTGTGTCTGGTACACAAACTGAATAATTAAATGTAAAAGAAAAAACACTGTGTAATCTTAATTGCATATATACTTTACATAAATGCAATTAATCTTTCTTGAATTTACTAAAACTCAAAATTTTTGTACCTAAATGCATATACGGTCACAAACACTTAATTTTTTGGTAACTTTTTGTTTAAACTTTGTGTTTTTAACTCCTACTTAACTATGATCCGGCAATGTGACTATTGCGAATGTGCACATTGCAATATCGATGCTGAAATGATACATTGTGCAGCCCTAGCACAGTTTAACATTTCTGACTTGAAGAAAAATAGTGAACATGCCCGAGTGAGAATAATTAATATGTTGCTCTTTAATATGATCATCTTTCATTTTTTTATATGATTGCTGATTATTTTATTCTTTAAGTATCTATAAATGGTTAACAGAAGTCTTTTGAACTATTGGTATGGTGGAATTGAATTGTCAACAAAACTCAATTATGAAATGTCATATTTCGTATGTTCAATAAAAAAAAAAAATTCTAAGGCAAAAAAATAATGACTTACTCAAGACATCCAATAAAATCTGTTGTAAATAAGTTGTATTATTCTCTTATTATTCACAACAGTTTTAAAACATTGTGTATTTTGAGACAAAAATAAAAAAATGCTTTATATTCATTTCAACTGTTATATGCATTGGAGAAACCAAATCCAACACTTATAAATAAATATGCTTTCCCATATTTAAATATAATATTTTTTTCGTTAAGTAACTGCATGTGTTAATGAGCATTCAAGAAATGAAGAGATTTACCATAATGTTGGGGAAGTTACTTTAAAAAAGTAATAGATTACAAATTACTGACTACTAATTGAAAATTGTAATCTGATTACATTACTAATGACTTCATGTAAAAAGTAATCAGATTACTAATTACTTTACTTTGAAGTTACTTTTAAAACACAGAAAATATACTTTTAAAAATACAAAATATACTGCAGCTCCTTCAGTAATTTAATATTCATTACAATGGGTTGATCACAGCAGCTTGACATATTCAAAAGACTTGGAGTTCACCCAAAACTTTAAATTCTCTTATAATTTTTTATTTTTAATTTTTTTTGGAACACAAAAGAAGACATTTAGAAGAAAACTGGATACCTGTAACCACTAACATCCATAGTATGAAAAGCACTGCAGTGTTTGGGTGTTCTGTGCTTGTCTGAGGTAATTAGTCTACTCAATGTGTATATTTCTACAAAGTATATAGCTGATCGGTTGTTTCTTGTCACGTGACTTGTGGTTTTTAACTGAGGGCGCCTGGAAAATGTGAGCATGCGCAATATGCACTCTCAAGATGCGCATGCGTGCAAAAGACGAGATATGTGAATGGCCCCATTAGCAGCTACGCTTCTCTTCACATTCAAGATACCTTTACTCCAGATCCTGCACAAAAATATAATTTAGAGTGGTTTAGAGTTGGGCCGCTGTGTTATTGGATGCCGTTTTTTTTGGCGACGAGTATTGTCATAGAATGCTTTATAATCAAGTTGAACAAGTTGCTGGTCGAGTTAAAAGCAGTCGAAAGTTCTTTAGAGACTGGACATAGACTGCATTTCACAGCAATATTTTTGTTTGTACGCTCAAAGTAATATCTGTAGTTCCACTTGAAGAAGCAGCCACTCTTAACAGCAAGCATTTCAGATTGCGTTCTCCAGCAATTTAAAAGCGTATGATTATTAACTGATGTTGCAGCAGAAAACATAATTTAAAATAAGCTATTTTTTCTTTTAAAATAATATTTGTAATGTAAGTAACACAATTACATTGACTTTAGTAACTGTAATCAAATTATACAAATTTAAAATGTCATTCGTTACATTACTGCGTTCCTCAAAAATGTAATTAGAATACAGTAACGAGTTACTGTGGAATGCATTGTACCCAACTCTAATCATAATTTATTGACACTGGATCCCACAAATGTTTGAGTTTGAATTTATTTTACAGTCAAAGTTTAGTTTTGTATGATTGGTTGCCTAAGGCTGTTATTTGTTGCTTGAGATGTTGGTTTAGTTGAGGTGCCAGAGGCTGCTATTAGACTTCAGCCAAAATATTGTTATTGATGCAGCAATACTACCCAGTTCATGTAGATAAATCATAGTCTGTGTGTTTTTATACCGTATGTTCTGTGGCTGGAGACTAGAAAATCTCATAGACCTTATTCTTCTCTTAGGACAAAAGTAAGAACGCCACATAATGGATATAAAAGAGAGATGGAGAAAGTAAGACTTTCAGTCAACAAATTGATTTAAAATGTCAACCTGTCCCACTCTATATATTATTTCATTTTATAAAAAGTTAAAAGCTGAAGTTTACAAGTATATCATGATTTCCCACGAGTGGATTTTAAAAGGCTTATGGTCCACTTTGAGAATAGCCTTGAGTCGTCTTCAAAATGTCATGATCCACAGCAACATAAATAAAACAGAATAATTTTAGTAGAGAAGGCTCTTGGAAAACAGTAATCCAGGAGGGAAAAACTCTTTTATTATTGCTGCTGAGTTGCTTTCAAAGGTGCTTGCTTTGAATAATAAGAATATTATAATATTATTGTAATTCAGAGTCAAATCTGCACACATTTTTCATATTTTCCATACTTATGTGAGGTTAAATATTATAATTGCAGAGGTGTTATGAGTTTTTAAAATATAGCTAAACATGTTAAATTGAGCTCAGAGTACAGCACTTTTATTGTTTTCTGAAAGCATTAGTCAAATTCTTTAATAACTAAGCATGCGATGTATATGTTATTCTGCAAAGGCTTCTGCAGGCACTTGTTCTTTACTGATTTACTTCTGATTAATAAGACTAATAAGACTCATAATAGTAAGCATCATTGTTATTCAGGCCACTGGCTATGTTCTATTTTAGCTACAATAAATGAAAAAGGCTTAAACTGAATTGATTTCAGGTTTTATTAGATACAGCTGGAACACACACACACATATATTAGTTGTTAAATATTCAGTTAAATGTTGTTGCATTATAATTAAATCTAATAATACAATTTTTTTAAATACAGGCCAACAGAACAAAGTGTTATAGACATAATAGACACACTATATAAGTGTGATTTTAAAGAGATAGCTCAACCAATGTATTCAAATTAGCTGTTAATTTACTCACCCTGAGGCCATCCAAGATTTAAGTAGATGACATTTTTTCTTCAGTAGAAAAATAAAGAAGATATTTAAATGAAATTGTAAATGTTTTACTTAATGCAAGTCTATGGCTACCAGCACTTTGACGGTGAGGAAAGCATATCAGGGAATGCAAAATGAAAATCCATGTCTCCTGATGATACATTGAGGGCATACATTGATGATATATTGATGATACATTAAAGTAAAACAATCAGTTCAAAAAGTGAACATTAGGCCCAATCCCAATTCTACCCCTTAGCTCTTCCCCTTACCCATTTGTCCCAATTCTCTTTAGCTTGAAGGCGTAGGGCTAAAGGGAAGGGCTAGATAGCCATTGAAACAGAGATGTTCCAGGACTACACTCAAGGTGTACAAAAATTTCTCAGAACATACAAGCTACAATGTCAATATGGCTGCACACGCAAGTCGGGAGATGCACAAATTTATATATATATATTTGGCATTATTAACAATTTTTACAACAAACAAGCACATGTTTTAATACATTCATAACGGTGTTCGTGTTTTATCTTCATGCTTTTTTTAAAAACGGAAAAAACCCTCAATTTTGCTATCTATAATTCATAATAACTCCTATTATATATTGTATTCCTACAACATACTCTCACATCTGTCACTCAAAGAGATTCAAATCCCCTGTCAGAAAAGTCTAGTGGCTGAAAATTATCGTTTTACAATGTTTGGTTAAGGTTAATGTTGTTTAGACAAATCAATGAATATAATGAATAACATTACACATAGATGAATATGGCCACAGTGTAAAAAGACACAGTAGTTATGTGCTTATTGCCACATTATATCATTCTGATAACATGATATTGTTGCCTTCAGTGATTTCCTGATGATAAATATAAAAAAATAATGCAACTGGAATAATAAACAAGAGATTGAGATGACAAATGATGGCATGTGCAGATCTTGTAGTGGTGTCCCATTTCTTAGGGGTAAATTTGAAGCACTTCCCCTTTACACTAGAGCCGAGGGGAAGGGGTAGGGGTAAATAATAATAATAATAGAATTGGGATTGGGCCCTACATGTAATCCTTATAGTCACTGGTAAATGGGAAACTTCCATTCTTTTCTGCAAACTGGTATTATTTTTACATTGATTGGCCTACATATTGACAAATATATCGAGTTATCAATGCCTATGTTTACATGGACATCAGTAATCTAAATATTTGCCTTAATATTAAGACAATAATATGGTTAAGGTGTTTACATGAGTTGCTTTTTGAATGTTCCTTATATGATCCCATTTTTACATGTTATAGCACATAATTCGATTAACGTCATTGCGTCACCACGCTTTCCACATTCCTTCGGAGTTTCATGCAATTTCGGATGTTTCATTTTCAATTTTTTAGCTTTAACTGCAGTTCGGCACTTTCACTTTCATTCAGGAACATTTTATTCATGCCCCTGTGACAAACTGAGGTATGTAAGTACGAATTAAGGACTAGTGGAAGGGGGTTGTTTTAATGGAATTTGATACCGTACAATGAATGGAAGGGAAAAAAGTCTGCATTACGTGGTGTATGTGTATGTGGTCCTTTACTGACTTGATAGGTACAGAGAATAGTGTCAAACAGCTGTGTGTATATGAAATATCCTGTCGCAAAACATTGCGAAAAGTCCTACATGATGGTAATAGTTTAAGGTGTTAACATGTCTGTATTGCACTTTAATAATGCGACTAAAATTGACATACTCCACATGCACTGAAAACAATCATTCAGTGATGATTTCTTGGATTTACTCAATTTTTGTTACGTTAAGTGGCTGTAAGCAATTTATTTGGGCTGAATTTAAACAAACAAATTAAGTAGAATTTTATTAAATTTAATTTGTTTATATTCAACACAAATAAATTGTTTGCAACAGTTTTGCAGACATCATTTTTTTCAGTGTGTCTTAATTCCATTTCTGTTTAGTTCAATTATGACCTTAATCGGATTGAATTAATCAAAAATCGCTTTTTACATGGTATACTCTTAATTAGAGATTAAGATTATGGGATTATTGGTGTCCATGTAAACATACTCACACTGTAAAAATGGCAGGGTTCCACATAATACATTCACGTTAACCCAACACAAATCAATTAAGTTAACTTAACACTTTTAACAATTTTTATGTGGATTGAACATTAAAAAATTAAGTTGTCCCAATGAAATCTCAAGAATCGAGTTGTTTCAGCTCATTTTGATTAGTAGTTTGAACAAGCAAAAAAAAAATTTTTTTTGAGTGCAGTATCTGCCAAATTTTTCACATTAGTGCATCCCTAGTTGTAAATAATGTTCAATTTCTCACAAAGACTTGTTCTGTGGCTTTATAAATCCTAAACGTATTGTCAGAAACCATGGTATTATTCAATGGTTTTATCTGTATATGCATATTATGTATTTTGTTACTTTCAATTCCAGTAGCCATTGACTTCCAGGGGTTTGGGTGTAGGGGTGCAGGAGAGCTATCCAAAACACTGAATTACAACAATCAATTTCAAAGCAAAAAAGTGGTTTCGTATTGAGTTCAGGACAATAAACTAACTCATGCTGTTCTCAACACATTGTTTTTGCAATATGAAAATATACACACATGCAGTTTTTGAGTGATTCCTACTGCTTTCGAAAGCTCTTAGGCAACAGAGTAAACATCAGTTCAGAAAAAAATAAGAGTTCCTAAAGTGATGCGTCTTGCCGTTTCAGTCTCAGGAGCTGTAAAAAGTATTGTCAGCTTCCTGTGGAAGAAACATCAGCTGTGTTAGTAGTACTACACCATCTGTTCTTACTGCGCTTATTGTTTTTGATTTCACTGCTACTTGTTGTCACTGTCAAGTGAGCAGCCTTCAGTGGATAATGATTGGTCCTAGCAGGAGTTGTTTCCATGGCATCACGCAGAGCACAACAAAATGGTCATACACGGCATTACACACTGCAATTTAGATAATCATATTTTATAGGCAAATGCAATAAAGCAAATGAAATAGATATGGGAATTACGTAAATGTGAGATTCAGCATGTACTACAGATTTTAAACACACCATCTGCAGCCGAAAAAGACAGGAATGTTGAGTCTTCAACAATGTTGACATGTTTGGCATGTAATGAAACATTTATTTGAGAGAGAACAAAAGGTAGAGGAACAAAAAGATGAGTGTGATGGTGAAGCTTTTTCATGTATTAGAGGTTAGTAGAATAAAGCGGCTGAACAGACCTCGCCGCGTCCACTGTAATATGACACAGTAAGTCATTCATGTTTCAACTGAATCTGATCTTAGCTTGAACATGAACTGATCAAACCCAGCATTCATATGCAAATGTAATTAGATCTGCATAACATCCCTGCACATATTATTGACCTCATAGAAACGGACAATAGAAACCTCCGCTTTGATATTAATATTCATTTTCAGCCCCATGGACACTGCTCTCTCTCTCTCTCTCTCTCTCCCTTTTGCTCCTGCTTTCAGGAGATGTAATTAGTTCCAGTATCACGGTGGTTTTGCTGGTTCAGGAAGCTGAGTGAGTTTGACTGGGGTCCTGCTCTTTCAGATATGCTGTATTTGGATATGCTAATAGTTTGTCCTCTTCTGATTGGTTAATTAACCCGAGATGAAGCCGTCCCGTCACAGGTGGAGCCGTGAGGAGTGAAGGTTGCACATACGCACACACACACATAAAGCAAACACAAGCCGGTAAAGTCACCGACTGCTGATGGGTTTTCCTATTACAGCTGTGTTTGTTTTCTGATTTCCTTTTAGGTTAATGACGACACTCCTGTTGACTGAACTCTCATTAGGGAACAATCATGAAGTGTGAAATGAAATATTGGACCTTTTAGACTAATATTCATTAGTGTGTGGACGCGATACTGAAGACTGTGTTCTTCTCACACAGACACGGACGCAAAGGGACCACTTACTGTCTGCTTTTGATTCAAAGTCTCTCTGTATCCCTCGCTTTTTTTTTTCCTGGTAAAAACTCAGTGGAAAGACAGATGCTCGTTTGTTCGCTGTTGTTTATGAGAGTGTGCTCCGAATGTTTTGTCAGGTGGGAAGAGCAAAGCGTTTTACCTGTCACGTTTCAGCGTGACATTTGACAGCTTGAGCGTGTTTGTGTTTTAGCGTTTGTGTGTATAGCTTTGTGTGTTTTTTTCTGTTTTCCCCCTCTCTTCCTCTCTTCTCTTCCCCCTGATCATCATTACCTCCATCAGGCTGTCCGGGCTCTGAGTGCATTGCCTCTTATTCTGCTGTCATCTCAAGATAATAAAATTCACACCTGATATTTACTCTCATCCATCACTGCGAGGCTGCCTGACAGACATTTTATCATTTAGCGTAGCACATTAAGAGCGCTGTAGCTGGGGAAATGTGTAAATGGAGATTGCTGGGTGATTTGTTAAATGTCTGCACCTTTTTTTTTTTCTTTCAGGTGATCCTGATTCTGACAAAACTGTTCGACTTTAACTTGGGAACCGTGACTGAGAGTTCACTCTGGAGGTAAAGACACTTCTCTGAATAAAAACACTGAGTTGAGTCTTTGGGCATCAGTGATTGTGATGAAAATCAAGTACATTTTAACACAATGTTTCCCAACCTTGTTCCTGGAGGCACACCAACAGTACATATTTTGGATGTCTTCTTTATCTGACCTATTCATTTGAGGTTTTGGAATCTCTTCTAACAATCTGATGAGTTGATTCAGGTGTGTTTATTTAGGAACAGGTTGAAAATATGTATTGTTGGTGTGCCTTTAGGAACAGAGTTGGGAAACCTTTTCAAAAATATAGATGTAGTATAATCATATAATATTTCATGTGATTGTCGTGCCAGTAAATGCTATCAGACAAGAAAGGAATGTCAAAGGTTGCAAGGATATATGAATAAAAAATACTGATGTTCAAAGTTTGTTTATTAAAAAAAAAAAAATTTAGTTTTGATTCCACAATGACAGATGATTTAGATGCTTTCAGACACTTGGTCGCACATTATGTACAAAACATATAAACATCTAAAGGTTTCAAAATAGGGGTGTCAAAATTAATTGTTTCTTCGATGCACCACGATGCAGACATGAACAATTCGGTATCGGTATTATTATGTACTGACATCATTTATCACATTTACGTTATATGCAGAGCTTAATTTGTGCCGGAATACGCCAGATCTGGCACCCACAGAAATCTGATCTGACACCTCATTTTACCGATCCCTCTCCTCAACGGCCTCCTCCCCCGTTTGCTGTACACTTTCACTTTCTTCCACAACTCCCCTACCCTCTTCACTTTCATCCGTGACACCCCCGCCCTGCTCAGTTTTGTCCGCGACACTACTCCGCCATCTACCGCACCAAACCCCCCACCAACCCTCTCGCTCTCCACTTCTGTGCGCGACACTTCTCCATCCTCAGGTAAAATGCCGGATATGTTACCCCGATTGTTCCGGGACCTCGCAATTCACAAATTAAGCACTGCTTATATGGCGGTAGCTTACTATGGTGAGAGAGCAGACCATGAGTAATTAAAGCGCTCCAACTACTTAAAAAGCAGATAACTGTGCACAATTCACTGCTTGTGAGTTAGCTGGACAGTGTTTCACTGACAGCGAAGTACATCAAAACCCAGCTAGGAAAAAGCTTAAGCTGTAAACTCTTTCTCTCACTTTCTGTGACCCCTTTGACCTGTTGGAGTGTTCGTGAGGTAATGTTTTATCTCCTCCCTTGCCTGTTAAAACAATAACATTACTTGGGGATCCAGACACGAGCGTGTCTGCAGAGTGAGTTTTCTTCACGGCATCGCCGTCTTTAATGGGTCTGTCACCCAGAGCCGCGTTGACCATTAGAGCCAATCAGAGCCTTTGCACGTGATCTATCATAGGCATTTAAGAACTTGCCCAACAATGCTCAAAAAGCAAGCGGGATAATATATACATTTGTTTATTTGCTATAAATGCTCATATTGTTCTGTGCATGCACTTTAGTTTTGTTTGATACATACAAAAAGAGTGTTTTCTTTGAGCAGGTAAAATTAAAGATACATATATCTGACTGCTTGTATTAAAGGACAAATTTGTATTACAAGTAATATATAAATATATTTATAATTTATACATTTTAATAAAAGATTTATTGTGCTGCTAAGTAAATATCAAATTGTGTATGGAACGCATCGTCAATGCACTGTGATGCACTGAGATATCCAATTAAACCAAATCGATGGCATGATGATCGTAAGTGAACAAAACAGAGAGACCAGTGTAGGTTCAAACCCCTATTTCAGAACATTTATATTATCATTTAATTTGATATTAAATGCAATTTAAACAAACTGAAAAGGTATTTTAACCACGTAAGTAGAAAGTACACCTTTATATGAATTTTAGAAATATATATATTTTTTAAATATGGTCAAAGTGTACTGATGAATGTATTGACAAGCATGTATGGTAAACAAACATATACTTAAACCATGTAATTTCTGTCAGAATATTTTGTGTATATTTACATATATTTGAAATAGCAAATTTGCATTTTCAAATTATTATACATGCTAGTATTATTCATACTGTACATATATTATACATAATATTAATTATACATACAATTTTATGCAGTTGGTTATTGGATTAACTAACAATGTATTTATTAAGAATGTATTAATGTTTGTTAATGTTAGTTAATGAACACGCATGTGCTCTAGGTTAGTTCATGCCATCTTAGATCAGTTAATATTTACTAATACATTATTACAATCAACAGTTTTATGTGTTACCTTTGCAGTTAATAAATGCTTAAGTATTTTCAGAAGTGTAACTCTGCAAGTCAACTTAAGTGGTCTTTTATATCATTAATTTATCATCTGCAGACACAGTTTTATATACTTTTATGACTTGAAGTACACTACACGTGGACACTGAATAGAATTAAGCGTCTTGATTTATCATAAATTCATGTACGCAGAATTCTCTGTTGTACACTCTGTTGGACAGTATGTAAGGTTTACCGTCCCTTGGCTATCCGATAAGAACTCAATATTTTTTACTCAGTAGTTTATAGTGAGAAGACAGGAACAATTTTCTAACAGTGGCAGGAAAAGGGCAGAGACATAAAGCTTGCCTTCCTCCAGTTGTAACTGGTGTGAACCTTTAACTGCTGACCCAGCCTGAATGAAATGATCTGATAACACTGAGATATTAGAGCTACGCTTCCAGCTCATTACAAATCAACACACATTCTTACATTAGCCACAAGTGCGTTTGTGGCGGGTACAGCCGACTATATAAATGGCAAAGATCTGGGCTGAAATTCAGCTGGGAAGCACTTTCACTGACCACTGCTGATATGCCCCATGGTGAAGTAGTTAATCCCTGTCTTCTCCTGGGACGTTCTGTACTCTGACCTGACTTTCTCTCTCTCTCTCTTTCTCTCTCTCTCTTTCTCTCTCTCTCTCTCTCTCTCTCTCTCTCTCTCTCTCTCTCTCTGTGCATAGACAATAGAAAGAAAATCACTGCAAGGTAGCTATGTAAGTCAGGCTTATACATAGGGAAAGAAAGCACTGACTGTACATTCTGTCACCACACTTTCTGATTTCTATTGAAATTTGTATGTCATGTATTTACATATATTTTATATTGCACATGTATATATATAGCAGTACATTGAAAATATAAACTGAATTCTGCTCTCGCACACTGTCCTGCTTTTTTATATTTTATTTTGCTGCTCTAACATGCATTACGAGTACTGGGCTGCAGGGATATATTTACAGATGAGCTTTATAGGAAATATGTTTATTGACTGATACTATCATATTGTCCAACGCTGCTGGTGTACCCTGGACAGAACCACCCAAAACACTTTGAAAGCCCCTGTCCTAAAGCATGAAAACTGGGCAGACTTCATAGTCATTTAAGACATATTTTGAAATAACAGACCACTTTTTATTGCCGCTTTAACACTTATAACCAGTGGTGGAAAGAGTACTGAAAAATCATACTCAATTAAAAGTACCATTACTTCCCTAAAAATGTAGTGCAAGTAAAAGTGTCTGTTGTAAAAATTTTACTTATAGTATGAGTAAAAAGTAGACATATCAGAAGTAACATCATTAGACATTGATATTTGGTTGATTTTAAGTTGGATGTTTTTTAATCCTAATAGACAAGAAAAATAGAGTAGTGACTGCAGGTTGCATTTTTAAAACTACTTAGTAAATTACAATTCCTGAGAAAAACTACTCAATTACAGTAGTTTGAATATTTGTAATTTCTTACTTTACTCCGCTGCTTATAAGACATCTATTGTATGTGCATGTACAGCTTAGGAGAAAATTGAGCTAACATGGTTAACCTGTTTGGTACATGATCCAGTCTGATACCAAAACTGAATAAGTTAATCTAAAAAAAAAAACTGATTATAGCTCTCAATATGTTGCATTCATACAAATTTAACAGCAAACTGGTTCCTGGCACTGCTATAAATACTCACTCACTCACTCACTCACTCACTGTCACTCACATACTTACTGTCACTCACTCAGGAAGCTTTAAAACTGCAGCAGATCAGAACCATAATTATTCATTTTCAGTGATATATGACACATTTATGGGAAAAGTTTTATAAAACAGGTCTAATCGTTATGCTGTGAATGTCCAAAAAGCATTAAAAAAACTATTAAACTATTTGTGGCTGTAGAGCTGCTTTATTTGTAAAATCAAATAAGAGCAAAAAATGTTAATAAATATTTAATTTATAATATAAATATTATATTAGTAAGACACAACAAACAAAACTCTTTCTGTGCTATGGGATAAATATGACACGGTTCATGATTTTCAGTTAATTTGCTGCAGCATTTATTAACAAAGAGTTGTAGACTAAATACATACCTTACCAGCCTATAAAAGCTACACTAATATAGTTAAAACACTATAGTATTTATAGTACATGTTTTTTATGTTTTAGCATAATTATTGGCATAATAGACAGATGATTGATATCTTAATATTTAGCAAAATACGTTAATGAGTAAAACTTTCTTTCAGATTTCTCTCCAGCTTCCTAGACTCTTGCTTGTCATCCTCCCAAAAATAACCCTTTATAGGAAATTATTTTATCCTTTGGCAAAATTCCAATGAGATTTATATCAGTAGCTGTTAAACAATCAGCTTTCTGTATGCTATCCAATAACCAAATAATTTTACGGCATATCAGCCATATAATGAACTTAAAATAAGCAGGTTACCATGACACATGTTGAGCTTTAAAACAAATTGAAGTATAATGTTACTGGTAAAGCAAAAAAATCTACACAGTAGACACAGTCTACACAATCTACACAGTCGCAGTTCTCCTGATGGTCAAGGCACTATCTTAACTTTCCTGCATGTGAGGAGATATTAAAGTCTGTTGACCATCTCTAATGGTAAGAAAGAAACATAATAACAGATTGAGATGAAAATCAGGAGGTGTTATGTACCAAAAGTAAACTCAGAGAAGATTGAAATCAGTTTAGGTAGCAAACCTCTGATATCTTCTTTGCTTAAAATAATAACATAGTGTTGTTAAAATCATAAATTTTAGCATTTGTCATGTTATAAATGTAAACTTGGTGTTGTATCCCAAAACCTTGATATTTAATCTGTCATTTACTGCAATAAACAGAAATGGCCTGATTTTGTCATTTTTATGGCCATACAACTTTGTTGCTCTTTTTCTCAGAAATAAATTAAGTGCCTTTATCTGGGGTTTCACAGAGAGGGTCACATATATTTATACATTCATTCAGTTTCCTCTGGCTTAGTCCCTTATTTGTCAGTGATCGCCACAGTGGAATGAACCACCAACTATTCCAGCATATGTTTTATGCAGCGGATGCCCTTCCAGCCACAACCCAGTACTGGGACACTCACTTATACGCACTCATACACCATAGCCAATTTAGTTTGGACTGTAGAAGAAACCGGAGCACCCAGAGGAAACTCACGTGAATAGAGGAGAACATGCAAACTCCAGTCACATATATAGCAAAGCATATTGGCATTTCAACAAAATATCAAATAAATTGCAGTTTCAATTAATTATGCATATTTATAAACAATTATAATCAAGTATGTTATGTTAGTCAGCACATCAAAATAAGTGTACTTCTAAGAAGCAAAACAACTTATTTTTAAACCAATTATTAGAATTTACTTTCAAACTTTTAATTTACCCATCAGTTTTGACTTTACATCAAATAGAACATTCATTTAGTCATTTATAAACCTTCGCTATTCACAAAACACTTTTTTCCTGTCTTTTACAAGCTGCTGGAAGCTGGTCGTAGTACTTGAGTATGCTTTTTTAAGTCTGAGATTAGACTGCTGTGGTGAATTTCTCTCTGGCTGTCTGAGAGGGCCTGTTTAAAAATTCCTTGCTCAACTGAGCTG
The DNA here is from genome assembly GCA_903798205.1 of Danio tinwini. Taxonomy (NCBI): domain Eukaryota; kingdom Metazoa; phylum Chordata; class Actinopteri; order Cypriniformes; family Danionidae; genus Danio; species Danio tinwini. The sequence continues at coordinate 2,958,783 of CAIGQZ010034910.1, forward strand.
TTTCTCACTTGAGCATTTCCAAACTATTTTATCCATTAAAATGGCTCCCAGTGAAATCTGCAGTTCACTGCGATTAAAGTACCCTTTAATTAAATTTAAAAACCCGAGACCCTCAATTTTTTACTGGCTAACTGGTCCTTCCTCAACTAATGTGCTTCTTTTTGCTGCGTGCTTCTATGCTCAAGACCACAAAAATAAATTCAATTTTAAACAGGCTTGTTGCGATTAAGAATAATTGTGTGATGCTAGTTGATTTTTTTTTTATCACAAATACTTAATGCAATCACAGTAATTGTGTGGTTTACAATAGTGCTATCCAAATAAATAAAAGAAATAGCAAAATAAGTATATAAAGAATATAAAGTACACAGAAATAATCATAATAATATTTTGACCATAAAATATATACTACATATTACTACACTAACATTTCTTCAGGATTTTAAAATATGATTTTAAAAGCTTACCAAATTTCCAGTTATTAGATCCAAAATAAAGTAATATTTTATTTAAAAATAAATATTGAAGCTTTCAAAACTGAAAATAATAATAAAAAGCATTATTAATTATTGTGTATCAAAAATAAATAATAAATAATATGACTCTTTTACTACAAAGTTTTTTTATTTATTTTTTTGCTTGTACAGTGGTCCCTCGCCATAACGCAGTTCACCTTTCATGGCCTCGCAGTTTCTTGGATTTTTTTGTGTCCAATTTGACATGCTTATTTATTTATTTTTTTACAGCGCATTGTGTTCTGTGTAATGATTGGCTGTAGATCATTGTCAATCAATCTCCTCCTTGCCATGTCTCCTGTACAGTACAGCTTGCCAAATTTACAAAAATCTTCGATCGCTAGCAGTGTGACTCTGAAAAGCTGTACTGTATGTTTGCAAGTTTTCTCCTCAACAAACCCCATAATGTAGACGAAACATTCTGCAACATTAAAGGTACCTACAGTAGCACCCAAAAAAGGCAGAGGAAGATGCTAACCATTGCACAAAAAGTTGGACTTCTGGACATGCTAAAGGAAGGTAGAAGTTACATAAGTGTTTAAACAAGAGAGAAAACAGTGTGAAAATGTTAATGCCTATCTGATAAAATAGTGTAGTGAGGGGTTTTACGTCCTTAAAACATCTATAATAATTGTAAAAAATAAAGCAGACTACTTTTCCGATTTCACCTATTGCAGGGTTTTTTAGAATGTAACTCCTGCCATTAACGAGGGACCACTGTAGCCTTAGGTGTGGTCTATGGAGCAGTAGAGATTTCTTTAAAAAACATTAATCAAATTTTAATGTTTCCAAACTTTTGACCAGCAGTGTTGAATATATATATATATATATATATATATATATATATATATATATA
>CAIGQZ010034910.1:2991224-3005322 GCA_903798205.1 Danio tinwini
TGTGTGTGTGTGTGTGTGTGTGTGTGTGTGTGTGTGTGTGTGTGTGTCTCAGCTAACTACAGCAGGTAGAACTACATACTTTGTGTCCTATCAACGAGGGCCCTTTAGGACCATACAGCTCCCTAAATACTGTCTGCCCAAAGTAAGATACATGACACAGCAGGAGCTGTCACAAATAGGTTGTCAGATGAGATGTATGTGGCTCTAACAGCTGTTCTCCATACAGGACATGCACATTGTCAGTACAGATGAGGGCCAAGTGTTGGCAGCCGTGCAGGAGTGGAACGAAAATGACACCTACAGTCTGTACATCTCTGACACACCTGGTGTCTACTTCACCCGCTCGCTCCCAAACCTCAGAACATCCCGCGGCCTCGCAGGAAACCTCATCGTGGATGTCTACAAGGTCTGCCGTTTTCACTGGACAGCCTGATTTAAGCTTAAGAAAAGGATGCTCACGAATGCAATTAGGAAAACTTTAATAATTAGCATAGATTTCTCCAGAAATAAGTAAAAGTAGAACAGGGTACAGTGCAATGCAGCATAAAACAGCTGTGTTTGAAGTTCTACTATTAAACATTATGAATACAAAGAGAAGAAGAAAAATCTGATAATGAGAGCAACTGAAAATATCCAGAAACTGAAGTGTAAGCAGAAATGCAAAGAGAAATGAATGTTTCTGCAATAATATACAACCTGATATCCTCTCGTCCTTACAACCAAAGAACACAAACTAGAATCTGTAACACTAGTTATCTCTACTACACACAGACAAGGAATTTATTTTTGAAATAATTGTTTTATGCCATTTAGTTTTATTTATACCATTTGACCAGTCTGTAAGTACTACCAATATTTTATGTATTAAATGTTGTTTTCACATCCAGTTTCTAGGGATGAAATGAGTAATTACAGCCATTCAATTTTAAAATGTTATGCTGTTCCAACACAAATTTGGCTTAAATATGGACAAAACCATTTGGGTTGATACCAATTTGGCATCAACCGATGTCTAATGTGAAACATTGCGATGGACGATGGCATCATCGTCATAGGCAGAGATGAATTAATTATTTATGAATAATTAATTAATTCATAACGAATTTATTATTTGTAGCCTAACGTTTCAACTACCTGACCCGCATGGTTTTTGTTTTACCCACAACCAAATCATAAATATATAAAGATAAGTTACACACAAATTACCACCTGTCAATCACTTTTTCTGCGGGACTCTGGCATGAATAGGCGGAGTGATCTGTGTCGTTAAAATAGTGTTGACACACTTGGTTGGTAAAAAAGGTGCACAACCAACAGGAACCAACCAACAGTATCTGAGGTTTTCACTAAAATACTAAGTACAAGCGCGAAAGTAAAAGATTGAAGCAGTGTGCTGACGCTGTGATAGGTTACCTACTAGATTCAAAAGACAGAAGAGTCGTTAGACAGAGACAAGATGAAATAAATATCCTGTTTAACAACTATAGTGAGACGCGATCCAGCGCTACATCCTTGATAAACTGTCTGACGTGCACTGCTCTCTGGAGCTCAGATGAGCGCATGACAGTGTGTGTGGCTGTATCTGTGTGTGTGTGTGTGTGGCAGCGGACGGAGGGCTGTTCAGAAATGCAAGATAAAATGCCAGTGTAGATGTGGATCATTTTCATTCTAAAATGCCCCTAAAAATAAGCTGTATTAGTGTAAATAGGGCCTAAGTATTTAATTTTTTCGCGAGCGTTTTTGCGATGGGTGGCGGGGGATCGGCAATGCCGGCTCAGCATCATGATGTCTATCGGCCATCGGTGATGGACGATGGCATCTTCTATCGACCCAACCCTAAGGAGGGCTAGACAATAAATCGTTTCAGCATTGAAATCACAATGTTTGCATTCAAGCATGAGAGTTTAAAGTATTCAGGCATACGTAATTGTACGTAATTGTACTCTAATAAGGATGTATTAATGAATTATTTATACAATGAAGACTATATGGCGTTATTTAACATTTGATTATTCCATTTACCTGAATACTGTGATGTAAAATGTTTCATTTCTATCTTCCCAATAATAATCCAGAATAATCCCCATAATCTTACAAAATAATCCCAATCAGTCTAAATAAATGAGTTCTTTACAAATAGAGCTGTTCAAGATATCTGGTGAAATTGTATTAATATTGCAATATAAATCGCAGCACAAAAAAGTATCGCAATGGCAAATGTTTCCATTATCGTCCAGCTTTAATTTGGACATAATTAAAAATCTGAGTTTTTGGTTTAGATCATTGTTTCCTGTTCTGTAGGTTTCAGGCATTAGTGGAATGATAATAGCCAATAAGAAAGAAGACGCACAGATGAGAACATATATTACCTACAACAAAGGCCAGACATGGAGTTTACTACAGCCTCCAGCCAAAGACACTACAGGACATGACGTCAACTGCAACCTGGTGAGACCTTTTTTGACCAGTCATGAAGACACTGCCAAAAAGTCATAAATAACCAACATAATAATCATAATAAAATAATGTTGATACTAATACAATAACATGCCCACTTTTAATAAAAATAGTAACCCCAATTACACACACCCACTATATCCATTACATTATACTCTCTCTCAAACACACACACTTGACTAGTCAGATGAAAACAAGACATTACAATGTTGACACAGTTTCCTCTTTCACACGGTTTACAGTGGAGCTCTGCAGAGAGGATTTCCTAACACAATAGCTCTGAATTCAGAGCTTTCTGATGGTTTGATTAAGACACACTACCTGCTCTGTATCTTTGTAATGACTTTCACTGATGTTTTACACTGTTCTGGAAGATTGGTGATTTCAATTAAGACACACATTGAACAACTGGAGTTCATTTATCGGTAAATCTCGAAAAATCTTAATTACTTTTTTTTTCCCGCTGCACCAAAAGACAGTGGCTTCTGTGTTTGCACATGTGTTGTGATTCTTTAGAAAGACAAGATGAAAGTTTTATTTCTGCTCATTCCTTGTGGTTTGGATATTTTGGGACTTATTGCTAACTTTAAACAACCGCTGGTACAAGAATTCAAAAGCTTGTTGCCTTTTTACCAAGTTTACCGCTTGCTTGCATACCTAATTAGTTGTGAATCACTAGGTGGTTGATTGCGTTTGTTTAACTGCACTGATTTTTGGCATGGTGACTTGATGCTGAATTCTAATTGGCATAATTACATTATGAATTTTTGAAGCTCTGAAATCGACTATTTGATTTTTGTTGGTTTTCAGAAAAAGAACTGGGTCACGCTAATTGTAAGGGATACTAAAAATATGGACAGAATCTGAAACGGATTAATTTGCATGGCTTTTGGAAGCAGATGCTACAGTCTGTTGATGCAGGGGAGATTATGGAGATCAATGTAAATGCATTGAAATATGAGTTAATACTGTGTAATGTTATGATTTCCAGCCGTCGTGCTCTCTGCACCTTCACCTGCAGATGTCTGAAAACCCCTACACACCTGACACTATCTCCACCAAACAATCCGCTCCAGGGATTATAGTGGCCACAGGTGTGTGTAACTGTGCCACTTTCTTTATTTGTTTTTATGCTTCTGGCATCTCGAGTGCGTTCCCTCAGGAATCTCTGATAAATTACAGTATAAACGTGCATGCTTTTAAATGCAGATGGAATTTGGGTAGCCACATCATGGCTTTCAAGTTGCTACATCTTTCTGCTTTTCAGCCGCAGTTTGGCACGATTGAAGGAAAAACTCATTTCACACTGTTCTTTTGCTTGTCAGACTCATTATAAAGTTATCTTCAAAACTCAAGCTCAAATAGCTTCCTGCATGAGTCTAGATAGATGCACGCTCAAAAAGTTAGCCATGCAGAGCACGCAGAAAATATGACCGGTGTCTTCCACATTCATAATTGCCTGTCATGTCCGACAGCTGTTCCGCAATCACTTTCCCATGCTCAGTGTGTATAAATATGGGATTTGAAAAAATATGTTTTTTTGTCACTGCAGGCAGCTTTACCAAACATTCTCCATCAGGTGTCATGATGATTGTGGTTTTTGAGGGCACTCAAACCCATCTGACATTAACCCCAGCAGACAATGTTTACCAGGAATTCATAGGGGAAATCATATAAAATATGTATTTACTACTATACTGTTGTGCATTGGCAAAGTGTAACTACACAGTCGGGTTAATCTAAATGACTTCTGCTAATCTCATAGACCAGAGTCTTTCAAGATGGTGTCCAGAGACCCCCAGTGGGGAACAAAATATTTGTGGGAAAAAAGGTGTATTTTTAAAAATGTATTTTCATTACTTAAGATATTATTGAAATACATAATTTTTTTTTACATTCACAAAACGTAATAAAGACTGGTCAGAAATTATGAGATTGCTAGTTATTATTCTGTCATTTTTGTAACAACAAAACATTTGCTATGCATATGCTTTAAAAATAGGGTTTCTCTCACATTTGCTGTAAACATTATTTTAAAAATGCAATGTATTATGTTTTATTACATAAATACAATTTATTTTTGCTTTGTTAAAATTAATTTTGCATATTTTCCCTGTGCCCACGTGGGTTTCCTCTGGGTGCTCCAGTTTCCCCCACAGTCCAAAAGCATGTGGTATAGGTGAATTGAAGAAACTAAATTGGCCATAGTGTATGTATTTAAATGAGTGTATGGTGTATGGGTGTTTCCCAGTACTGGGTTGTGGCTGCAAGAGCATCCGCTGCATAATCCATATGCTGGAATAGTTGGCAGTTCATTCTGCTGTAGTGACCTCTGAAATAGAGACTAAGATGAAGGAAAATTTATGAATAAATTAATAAATTACATTTTTTTATTATTTAAGAACCTTCACATTAAGGAGTAAGAAAAACCTCTGCTTTAGCTGTGGCAGACATGTATTGCTCATCTAACCTTAGTTTAAAAAAAAACGTGTGCTTTAACAATTATATTTTTCTAGTTCTGCCTTTTGATTCTGTATGGGTCTTTAAAGGGATAGTTCACCCACAATTAACATTCTGTTATCATTTACTTACCCTTGAGTGGTTATAAACCTTTATATGACTCTTTCTTCTGTTGAACACAAAAGAAGGTATTATGAAGAAAGCTGAAAACCTGTAACCATTGGCATCCATAGTAGGAAATACTGTGGAAGTCAATGGTTACAGATTTTCAGCTTCTTTCAGAATATCTTCTTTTGTGTTCAATAGAATAAAGAAACCCATAAAAGTTGAACAAGTGAAGAGTGAGCAAATAATAACAGAATGTTCATTTTTGGGTAAACATCTTTTAATTCTGTAAATGTTCTTGTTTGTGTGTGCAAAATTACCCAAATGCATTTAATACCTCAGACTTTCTCAGAGAACTCTGTTTTCATTTTTCTTTTAGCACTAGAATTTCTGTTGTAATCTAATGAACTCACTTAAATCATCTCATCCAATCTACTAATATACATATATACAACATACAATATAAATAACAATGTATGGTTAATAATAATCCAGGATTTTTCCTCCCAGGTAACATTGGACCTGAACTTTCCTTCTCTAATACAGCCATGTTCATCTCCTCTGATGCCGGAAACACATGGAGACAGGTAAAGCCCTCACCTGCTTAAGTGCTCACTGTATTGTATTTCACCTCACTGTAAACACTGTCTTTAGATTTTTGAAGAGGAGCACAGCGTCTGGTTTTTGGACCATGGAGGGGCTTTATTAGCGGTTACACAGTCTGCTGTACCCACACGCTATTTATGGTAAGACAACATGCACTTTTATATACAAACACATGTATTTGAACAACAAGATTTGACATTGTGTGACTTGAAATTGTGGGTAAGAAAATGACTAGTCTAGATAGAAAAAAAAATGTAACTAACATATTAGGGCTGTCAATTTAGCGCATTAATTATATCAAATAGTTACAGGGGAAAAATTATGTTTAAATTTTTAATGGATTTAATTAATTCAAGATACTTGGGCATTTTTAAGTATTTCCTCACATTTGTAACGTGATAGAGTTGAGCAGTATTACACAAGGGCTGTTTTTGTTCTGAAGTGCAAATGTGATATTGATTCTGTGTAACAGTTTAGTTAATAAGCTAATATTGAGTTATATTTTTGACACAGTATTGTCTGTATATGTCAAATGAGGGGTGGCACGGTGGCTCAGTGGTTAGCTCTGTCGCCTCACAGCAAGAAGGTCGCTGGTTTGAGTCCCGGCTGGGCAGGTGGCATTTCTGTGTGGAGTTTGCATGTTCTCTCCGTGTTGGCGTGAGTTTTCTCCGGGTGATCCGGTTTTTAAATTGGCCATAGTGTGTGAGTGTGAATGCGAGAGTGTATGGGTTCCCCTTTGGGAGGGGAACTTCAATGCTATGTGGAAAAACTTCCACTATGGGGATTTCGTCAGAATCCAATCATCTGAAAGAGTATAAAAAAAGGCCAATGAAATGCCAATGAATTGGCGGCATAAGCGTGCACAGCTGTCTTCAATGACAATTAGCTTGGCATAAAAGCCCAGCATGTGCTCAGCAACGGCATCCTTTTCGCTTTCAGAGCCTTTCACGAGCTTCTGAGAGAGGCTTTGAGGGTATCTCTAACCTGTGTCTACAGAAGGAGATCGAGAAGCAGCTTCTCCCAGTCCAGAACGAGTATACGCAGTGGCAGATGGTCGAGCTGGGTTGTTCTCCCTTGCCTGGTGTCCTTTGGGTCCAAGAGCGGTACGTATATAGGAAGCAAGTTTCCTAAAAGAGCAACACAGTTGTGCAGTGCATCTTTTTCAAGACGTTGCTCCGACCGTGCGTTTCTGGTTGCGGTGGATTTCTTTCCCCGGATGATGGACACGAGCACTGTGTTTCATGTCTGGGGGTCCAGCATGTTAATGCGGTGCATGCCGTCATTGTGATGTCATGGCTGCTGCGCAGTAAAGATCACGGCTCACTCTTGCAAAAGAGCGACCCACCCCAGTTGTCCCCCGCACTGCGGTTGGCAGATCTGAGGGTTTCAGTGGGAGTAAATCCGCCGCCCCCAGGCTCGCGGACCTCTTGCTCCTCCACGCACTCCATCTAAGCTTCAGGTGAGAGAAGCGCTCCATCTTCGGATGGTCACCCTCTCACTTGATGACACAGAGGATCAGATGTCTGATGAGGATGCGAGCCCGCTCGCTCCCTCCCTCTGGGGCGGAGAGCGCGGTGTTGGCATCTAAAAAGCAGACATGATGGCCGTGCTTTCCCAGGCTGTTTTGGCCGTTGGTTTGGTAATAGTTTATCCCCCAGCCCCGCGGCCGGACCGACTAGATGGGTCTTATGTGGAGGATATAAGAAGGCAAGACCTTCTAAGCCTTCCGTCCCCTTCTTCCCGGAAGTGCTCAGTAAGCTCACGCAGTCTTGAAGGGCACTTTTTTCTGCCCGATCTGCGTGCGCTTCCATCCTCACCATCCTTGGAGGGTTGGTTGTCATTGTCTGATGAGGATACGAACCCGCTCTCTCCCTCCGGGATGATGAGCGCGGCATCGAATCCAGAAGCAGACTTTGCGGCCGTGTATTCCCAGGCTGCTTCGGCCATAGGTCTGGAGATGGTTTATCCCCCAGCCCTGCGGCCGGACCGACTAGAGGTGTGTGATGTGGAGGATATAAAGAAGGCAAGACCTTCTAAGCCTCCACGTCCCCTTCTTCCTGGATGTGCACAGTAAGCCCACGCAGTACGCTGCGTGCGCCTCCACCCTCACCATGCTGACTGTGGCCACCTACCAGTGCTACCTAGCGCAGGCGCTGGCCCAGCTGCGCGGGGATGGTTCTGACCCAGGACTGAGCGTGAGCTCCGCACTGCAACCAACTAAAAGTCGGCTGTGTGTGCTCCTGGGAAGGACAATGGTCACATTAGTGGCCCAGGAACGCCACCTCGGGCTAAACCTAGTCGATATGCGTGATGCTGACAAAGTTTGCTTTCTTAGCTCACCCATATCCCAGGCTGGCCTGTTCGGCGACACCATCAGTGAATTCGCCCAGGAATTAACGCCGGTGAGCGAGCAGTCGGAGGCGATGGGTATACCATCTCTCGGGGGATCTTAAAACCGCTCCCTCCCGCCGAGCCATCCACATCCACTGCTTTTTGCAGATGGCGCTCGCTTGTGGCTTTGCTTCGCTGCCCCCGCCTGCACCTCTGGCCAAGCGGCTGCACCGAGCATCTTGCAGGCAACCAGCGCCCCCCGCCCCAAGGCGCCACTAAGTTCGGTAAACGGACCGCGAAGCGTCCCTGAGACGGGCCATCTGGAGAGGAGGGAATTTGCTTTTTCCCCACTGGAGGGCTGGGCTCTTCATCTAATGGTGTTAAAATGCCATCGAATATCCAGAGAAAGAGCATTTTTTCCTCTTCCCCGGATGTGACAGCCCGAACACTGCCAGTCTGGGACGCTATGCCTTCCAGCTCGCAGGATCGGTGTACTTCGCCAGTGGCTCACAGAGCGCGAGAGAACGGTCTCCTTTCTCTCCCCCTCCCAGCCCCCCCCTCCAGAGTATCGGTGCGAGATGAGAGTGAATCTCTCTCCTCCTGCTCTTCCGCGGGAACCCAGCGCTCCCCGGTTGAGCCCACCCACTCCGCGTGAGCCACCAGTACACGCTGGGGGGCCGTGTGTTGCAGACATGCAGCTGTGGCTCCGTGGTAGGAACCTGGTTGCATTGGCATCTTAACTGCCTGGAGCTGTTGGCAGTGTTCCACGCTGTGCCATTTTTTACCGGCGTTAGAAGGGAAACATGTGCTGGTCAGGACGGACAGCACGGCGGCGATGGTGTATATCAACCGCAAGGGGGATATCAGTTGTCGCCGCATGTTTCAGCTCGCTCGCTGTCTGCTTCCCTGGAGTCATACGCAGCGAAATTGCTGCATTCCATTTTTCCCCGCTGAGCTCAACTGTGCAGCCGACGCGCTCTAACAGCAGTTTGTCTGGGGAAATGGAGGCTCCACCCCTGAGTGACCAGCTGTTATGGGTGCGTTCTGAGACGTGGATATTATTATCCTGTCCCCTCTCTTACCCATTAAAGATCTCTCTTAGGAGAGGTCTGCTTGTTCAATCGACTCAGTATCCATATGATTTCTGTCCAGGTAGACAGCTCTGCTGGTCGCGTTGGTATCGGTCAAATGGGCGGGTATCTGGAGGCATTTTCGGTCAGTGAAATGTGCCAGCGTTTTGGGCTGGCCCACTCTCACGTTTACCTGAGACCCTGGCCCACCTAGGTGCCCTAGGTTCCTACAGCGCTTATTTAGACTATGTAGTGAACCTGCAAGCGCTGCCCACGGAGGAGGCAGACCCATTCCCTTTATTGCTGTGTCCTGTTTGCGCTTTGCGTATTAAAACAGACCATACTCAGAGCTTAGATCCTCTGAGCAGCTCTTTATATGTTACGGTGATTGGCAGAAGGGAAGTGCCGTATCTAAACAGAGGTTGGCTCACTGAACAGTGAATGCCATCTCCCTCGCTCATCGAGCCAGGGTGAGCCATGTCCCCCAGAAGTGAGAGTGCACTCCACTCGGAGCGCACATCCTTTTGGGCTTTAGCACGGGGTGCCTCTCTAACAGACATTGTAATAGCTGCGGGCTGGGCGACACCTGAGCATTTGCGAGATTTAATCTTCGAGAGAACCGATTTCCTCATGCTGGTGAATGAGGAAATTTGGTTAGGTGTTGTAAACGCTTGCTGCGCCTTTCTCTCTAACACAGAGATACGTGCGCTTTTCTCGCTTTGTCAGTTAAGTTCCCCACTTGGCTAACCCTGTAGAGTTCCTCTGAGGCCCCCAGCATCTGACTCAGCGGAGGAGTCAGATGTTGGCCCATTACGTTGTAGGTATGCCCGCTGGTCATCCCACGTTCTGGGTATAGGTGCTTGCTATGTGCGATCCCCGCTGGCGATCCCATACGCTCACTCAGCCACAATGTAGTCCCCCCTCATAGGCAGGCTCGTGTCTTCCCTCCCCACTAACCACCTTCTCATATGTGCACTCCCCCTTCTCAGGGCTAGTCCATATGCTATTTTGTCACCAGGTCTCCCCCTCCAGGCAGCAGGTATCCTCTGCAGCATCCTCCCTATCGAGACTGAACACTTTTCCAACATACTGTCGTATTTAAAATTCCTAGAAATTAACTAGGTGTATTTTACAACTCCTCGAAAAATTTATCTAAACCAGAAAAGGTAAGTAAAGTGAGTAAGGGCCAGGGGACACGTTGGAAGACTGCGCCTCTGGTGATGCAGGTGCGCTTGTGCTGCTGCGTGGCGCGCCCCTCACCAGAGACGTGGTAAGGTTCTTTCGTTGTGGCGTTTTCCATCAATTTCCCCATAGTGGAAGTTTTTCCACAAAGCATTGAAGTTCCCCTCCTGAAGGGGAACGCTCCGGTTACTAAAGTAACCCTCGTTCCCCGAGGGGGGGAACGGAAATGCTATGTTCCTTCGCCAAAACAATTATCCCTTAGCTGTTGAGAGTGAAAGCCTCTTCAGCTAGAAAAGGATGTCGTTGCTGAGCACATGCTGGACTTTTATGTCAAGCTAATTGTCATTGAAGACAGCTGTGCACACTGATGCCGCCAATTCATTGGCATTTCATTGGCCCGTTTTTATACTCTTTCAGATGATTAGATTCTGACGAAATCCCCATAGTGGAAGTTTTTCCACATAGCATTCCCCCACATAGCAAGGTGACTGAAGTCCCACCTTGCCAAATTCTGACTGAGGAAAGTTATATTTCCTGGCCAGTTTGTTGTCCTAATAAATGACATTAGGCTGCAGTTTTTAAATTAAAACTTTAATAGATTCCTATTTTTCCCTAATGACATATGATGTAATACATTTGTTTTTTATTTTTTTTAATAAGTATTATTTTCATATTTCTTTATTCGAAATCTTTGGGAAATGTTTTTGGTACATCAAAAAGTGTGGTTGTGATGACCATTCGACAAGTTAATTTAAATCTCATTATTAAATAGAAAATAAGGTGAATAATTGCAAAAAGGTCCACTTTTTGAGAAAAAAAACACCTCTTTTACCAGGGTGGCTACGAGCCTGTGATTTGTACACAAGCTTCAGTTGTGTCTCAGACAAGTGAATCTCACTCTCTGAAAGGCTTCAAAAATGATACATAATATTAGGCCTCCTGAATTTTTAGCCCCCTGTATATTTTTCCCCCAATTTCTGTTTAACGGAGAGAAGCATTTTTTAACACATTTCTAAACATAATAGTTTTAATAACTCATTTCTAATAACTAATTTATCTTTGCCACGATGACAGCACATAATATTTTACTAGATATTTTTAAGATATTAGTATTCAGCTTAAAGTACAATTTAAAGGCTTAACTAGGTTAATTAGGCAAGTTAGGGTAATTAGGCAAGTCATTGTATAACAGTGGTTTGTTCTGTAGACTATCAAAAACAATATTGCTTAAGAGGGCTAATAATATTGACCTTGAAATGAATTTTCAATTTAAAACTGCTTTTATTCTAGCTGAAATAATTCAAATGAGAAAATTGAAGAAAAAATATAGGAATACTGTGAAAATGTTCTTGCTCTGTTAAACATCATTTGAAAAATATGTAAAAAATAATAAATAAATATAGCTAATAGGTATGACATGATAAAGAACCCTAAAGAGTTCATTACAGTTCATCTCCAACTTTTTGGGATTAGTTTTTTTTTTTTATTCAGACAAAAAATTTTTAAGTTCCACATGCTTTAACATCAGCTTTGATTTGAGGACTGGCAGATAGAAACAGCAGGCAATAGGTCTTATCATATCAAACATTTGGAATCCTTTCAGCAGAAAGTGCCTGTCATGGCTTTGTAGTGGAGGTGCCATTGTTTACCAAGGCTTTTATGCTCATGTTGGGGGGTTAAGGTTTGAAACAGAGGTGGGATTCAGTGGGCTTCCGTTCACATGTTGTTCCTGCCACGTCACACATGCGGCTTTGATGTGCTAAGCTCTGAAACGTTGTCAGGATCAATTAGACTGCAGAGGATAATTTGTATCCTCCTGTGGGTTGCTGATGTTAGAGCAGGAGTGTGATGTGTGTGTGCGTGTTAAGCCATCAGATCGCATGAGTTTGACCCATATCTTCAGCGACAAAAACTCTTTCCTTTCTTCATGAAAAAAGGACATAAAATGATTGTTAGAAACAATAGAATGTAGAGAACTGTAAGCTTGTGACAGCTTACTTTAGTTTGTGAAAGTTTCAAATGTAATTTGATGTTCAAGACACATTAATGAAAGCGCGTTAACATGATCTTTCAGAAACAATTTGGGGCTGAAGAAGCATGGAAAACAGTTGCTGCTTGTGGAAACTGTGATGAAGATTTTTTTCCAGTATTTTTTATGAATAGAAATTTCAAAAGACCAGCATTTATATGAAAAAAAATCCATTGTCACACTTTTCATCAATTTAATCTTGATACATTCAGATTTTTATGTTTAATTCAATGATTGTACTAAGTGATCGTTTTTTCTGTTTAAATGGGCTAAATTATTTAAAGCAATATTCCTAATTTAGCCAATAAATTTGCCAGGACAATGCTTTCTTTGTTGCGTAGGGATGCTATGCAGACGGAATAGTTCCAAAATGCAGCTTTATTATGAGAATGGTCAGACAGGCAGGGGTCAAAAACCAGTGTAAACAGTATAGCAGACAATCCAGAAGTGTAATCCAAAAACAGGTGGGAGGATCAGGGCAGGCAGCAAAGAATCAAAACATGATAAACAGTCCAAAGTCAAAAACACAGGAAACAAGAAAAAACCACTTACCTAAGGACAGCAACAGTTTAACAATACTCAGCACATGTGTGTGTGGAACAGAGGGCTTTAAATAGTCTAAATAATCAATGATCATGAGTATCAGCTGAGTGTGTGTGTGTGTGACTCTTAGCTGTGGCAGGAGTGATTGGTGCAAAGGCTTCTGGGATATGTAGTTTAGTAGGAAGTGATTTCGAATGAAGAAAACGCAGCTGGTGATAACAACAAATTTATTGTTATTAAGAATTGTATAATATATCGGAATATTTCACTATTTTTTCAGCCATATAAAAGATGCTTAATATATTATGGGTAGGCCTACCACATGCTATTTTTGTTTATAAAAGAACAAGTGTTCACCAAAGCTATATCCAGGAAAGAGTTGTAAATGATAGGCCTTAAAAATTAATAAACAAATCTCAAGAAATGTAAAACAGCTTTTAACATTCATTCACTCATTTTCTTTTTGGCTTAAACTCTTTATTAATCAGGGGTCCCCACAGTGAAATGAACCACCAATTTATCCAGCATATGTTTTAAGCAGCGGATGCTCTTCCAGCCGCAACCCAACACTGGGAAACACCCATACACATACCCATACTCGTTCACACACATACACTACGGCCAATTTAGCTTATTCAATTGACCTATAGAGCATGTCTTTGTACTGTGCGGGAAACCAGAGTACCCAGAGGAAACCAGCGCCAACACGGAAAGAACATGCAAACTCCACACAGAAATGCCAACTGGCTTAGCCAGGACTCGAACCAGCAACCATCTTGCTGGCTGTAAGGCAATCCAATTTAAAGAACAAACTTATGAAAATTAATTGGGGCGTCATTTCGAGGAATTCTGTTGTTTTTTTGTAGTTTCAAAAAGAGGATTTCTTAGTATTTGACACTCAAAAGGTTTCATAAAATATGTAGTTGCTTTTTTACACTGAAAAGTATCTTAATGACTCCAAACTTCTGAACAGGGCAGTGTGTAAAGTCTATAAATGATAGATGTTTTTTGGCTATTAAAGCAAACCCAGTTGATTTATGTATAATTCTGTAGAATCAGCAAGTGAACGTTCATTATAAGAAAAAAATGGCAAACTGTGCTTTAAATCCAAAATAAAGGTCCTGAAGAACACAAGTTGACTTTGAAAATACGACTATGAAAATAAGTTCAGGTTCAACATTCAGCTCTCAAGGTCTCTGCAACAATAACTGGCTGTTTCCATCTCATGTTGTGAAATTAACTTCTATCCAAAAGTCAGAAATTTGGCATAATACATGATAAGATTCTTTACCGTTAAGTGAGTTGAAGAGAACAA
>CAIGQZ010034910.1:3005332-3026260 GCA_903798205.1 Danio tinwini
GCTGTACTAATAGAGAAGACCCCAGATCTAGATCTGTTTTTACATTACTGTGACAGTTGGCTTTAGGGTTGGAGTAGCGATAGACGTTAATAGAATACAATTAATAGGAAATTGAATAAATATTACACATAATTCTCATTAACTTCTGGCTGCAGCTGTATGTGATCTATAACTGATTAAGCATGTGAATGGATGATTACAGCCCTTTGAGTCTACCAGTAGGTGCAGAAGGCCCCTACTGGCCCATATCTATCAGCTCATAACCACTGATTAGGACCATTCAATTGAGTGATAACATTTGAATCAACTGACAAAGTCATATATTTGTGTTGCGGATTAAGAATTTTATTCAATAAATGTATTTTTGTGGTGATTTATGTGCATATAGCTCATACACTTGTATACACTTTTTTTTTTTTAAATGTATGCTCATATTGCCATTTCCATCCAGCATTTTATGCAATATCTCAACATTTGCATACAAATAGGTGAATGTAAACATAGCAAATGCCAGAGACACAACTAGAACCTTCAAAATACAAAACACTCTTAGAATGAACAAGATTGAAGGAAAAAAACACACTGAAAAGAATAAACAACACAAAAGATTGAAAGGAAGTAGAATAAAGAGACGCGACACAAAAGCACAACGAGATGCAAAATAGACTGAATGTGTAATGAGACTTAATCTGCATTTTACATGACTAATAATGATTAGAGGCTAATGTAAACACAACTGGGGTATGGTGAATAATTTTGTCTTGCTATTTTTCAACGAGCATATCTTAGATTTGATTTTAATGTAATTATGCAGATGCAGCCCACATTAAATGTTAATGCGGTGACTCTGCAACGACTTGTTTTTGTGCATCTGCAAAATATTCTCAGATGACTGAACAAATGCATCTTCTATTTTTATGTCTTTGTCAAATGTGCACAGTACAGTATATGAATCAGAAGAGTGCTTTGCCAGTGATATGATTTGTGTATGTATGTGTGTAGGATTAGTTTGGATGAAGGCCGGCATTGGGACAAACTCAGCTTTTCGTCGACACCCTTATTTGTCGACGGGGTTTTGATGACTCCAGAGACCGAGAATCGCATCATTACGTAAGAATCATCTTCTCTGCCACACTGATCTCAATGGTCCAGAAGGGGTCAGTAATGAACCTTCACCTACTGGGATCATTATTATCAGATTAAGTGTTTTCATTTGCATGTCTGGACGATGATCATTAGCACTGTTGTTTTACTGACACTTCCTTCTTATTAGTCCTTTATGGATTTTATGGCCCTAGAAGTCACTTTGTCAACTGTAAAGAATAAAAGTAAACAGATCCTGTTGTTTTCAAGCCTCTCTGTCTATCCTCGTAGATTCTTCGGGCACTTTAGTTACCACTCCGACTGGCAGCTGATAAAGATTGACTACAGCTCCCTGTTTGGGCGGAAATGCACAGACGGAGACTTTCAGACATGGCACCTCCATAACAAGGTTGTCACCTCACATTTTTCAGTAGCGCCTTACTGTTCGCTCTCAACAGCAATGCACTAATTCACTCACTCAACATTCAACATGAGTTTCCTTTGGCACTGAGTTCGCTAGTAATTAGGGCGGTGAGGGAGATTATTTTCACCTCCGGGGTAACATGCCCAAGCAGAATGGAAATTAATGGAGTCGTAATGGATTTTTGCAACAGATCTTAGCGCGTAATATTGGTGACATGTTGTCCATCAGCCTTGAGTCACTTGTGGTTTTAAGAAGTCAGCATTTATTGCTTGTTCAATCTGTTTCCTGGCAAGCATGATATGCTCTCTATAATTCAGATTAGACATAAAGATTTGTTTATTTCATTCTTTGCTTTAGGGTAAAACTAATAGTGAAATACTGTTAGTTAACATCCTAACACTAACAAGTACTAAGGAAGACTCTGGAGATGAAATTTAGATATTGTTACGAGTGTTTCTTTTCAGGCTTGCTTTAACTGGTTGACCAATCACAGCAGACTGCTCATCGGATCATTCAGAGCAGAGTACACTCTCCAAAAAGAGCAGATCTTTGAACAAATTGTTTCAGACACTGAGGTGAAAAGAGGTGATGGTGCAGTGTGTATTGTGAGAAGAGGTTTTTTTGACCTCAGGTGTATGTAGTCCTATTGTAGCAGACCTCCAGAACATAATGAGGAAAAACACTCCAAAAAAGTAATAAAGGGAACTTTAAGGCACTTTGAAGCTTTACAGTATTAAACATGAAAAAAAACAGTGCCAATGTCTCTTTCAGTTAGAATTACAACTTCAAAGAGCTGCTTTATAGCTGAATCTGCTGTGTTCAAGTTTTTCCTCTAATCTGACCTCGACATACTGACCAGAAAAAATGAACTGAAGAAGATTTCCACCTACCTATAGTATCACATAATTGGTATGGACCAATGGTAGTCAAAAGGCATTTACTAGCCAGATGAAACTTTTCTGAATAGTTTGAGGATGTGTTCACGATTGTCAGGTTTACTTTATTTAAAATGAATTTTAACTTAATATATTCCATTAAAGCTCCCATTCAAATCTTAGTATGCACCAAGCGACACCCTTACGCTCTCCCTTGTGAAGGCAATACGGAAGTAACTAAAACTGCAATTCATCGACTCGCCTTTGGGGGCTGGCTCCAGGAAATCCAGATGTTTTCTGACTGCAATGGTAAATTGGCCAATTTTACAGCTGATAAAAACATGTTTATAGCCTGGTACAAAAGATAGTTTTGGTGCATATAGCTGATATTACCCTTCATGACAACTGTAAGGGGGTGAATTTTTCTATAATCCGTTTTGCTTTTTTATTAAGTTTTATTAGGTCTGCATAATAAAGGGTGTGGCCACTTGAGTGACAGCTCGCTGTCTCGTCACCTCATCTGATTCCGGCTGAATAGCCACTGAACTCGTCATATACATCGTATTTTTGTGTTGTTTTGTGTAGCTTTACACAGTGAATTGCCTTTTGGAATTATTTCCTACAATTATCAGATATGGCATGCTGTGTGCACTTAATTGTGCTCACAAACCATTCAAATTGCCTCCATTTTAATGGAATTATATACTTATATGCCATATCTATAAATGTATTTGTATTTCTTAAGATAATTTATCATTTATAATTTCCTTTAGAACTTGAATGCGCTCCAGAATCTGATAGATTGATTAGCTGTAGGCTTTAGAACAGTCATGTAAAACACTGTCATACACTTTTATGCCTAGATTTCATAAATAGCCTTGCAATTACTAACACAGGATATATTTAAAGTATTTAGAAGTAATTTGCGTTTTCCTCCTGTAGAAAAACGTCATAAAACAAAGATTAGGCTCATTGTATTAAAACAGTGTTTTTAAAAGACTAAACGAAGCACATGTGGTCAGAACACAAACAAATCACAGGTAATGAAGTATTAAGCGTTTCTCCCGAAGAAAAACCTGTCTAAGCAAAATGCTAGCAGACATTTGTAACTCCACTGACACTTTGCCTCTTTGCCCTTATTTGGTAATCGCCGGTGGGTGCGAAGACGCACAAACAAAATGGTGACGGCTGGCCACGCCTACTTGTTGCTTCATTTGTGCTCTTTAGAATCCTATGGGTGAGGTCACAGATATTACGTCCATATCTTTTACAGTCAATAATATGCACCAAACAAATGAAGCAAGGCCTTTAAAAAGGAGGTCTTGGTCTACTTCCAAATGAACTCTGGTGCAATTTGAATGAAAATGAACACAACAAGGACCAAAAACAAGAACATTACAAGGCGTGGCCATAAAAAGGACAAAATGCTAAAGCACATTTGTTTTCTTGTCATTGTTTTGATGTTGCCCACTACAGTTCAATGCAAGTATTGGAGTCATATGTCCTTGCAGCAAATCTTCATTTGTGTGTCTGATGGAAAAAATTCCTGACACTGAGTGCCTTTACATGCACAAAATAAGCAGAGAACTATCAAAAATTGAATTGTTTCAGAAAGTAGTTTTATGTGTTTACATGCAAATCAGTAAACCGGCTACACACAAAAACACTTTTAGGAGATTTTAAGGTTTGTCAAATTTTTGTCATATCCCAAACATCAATGTCAGTAGGTCAAAAATGGCAGCAAGAATTCTGTCAGAAGCTGTTATTATGTTATCACTTATTTACAGTACCTGCCAATGCCAGCACATTATTATTATTTTTTTGGAAGGGGAAAATTCTGCATCAACTGTGTGAGTCTACGACACATTTTGTGCTTTATTAAGATAAGAAAGCATCAGAGTGTATGAAATATTACCACCACCCCTGTCTAGAATTGCCTGCTCAAGCTGGACATGTGTCTGCAGGAAGGATGAATAAATTGTTAGAACCAAAAACCATTTGCTCCGATATTATTTTGTTGAAGGTGTATTTGACGTTTAAATGATAAAAGAAATCCAGGTAATGCGTTTACATGACATTACTCATCCATCTTGTTAAACACAATTGCCTTAAAACGTGCATGCTTTGTTTTGACTATAAGAATACCATCACACATTTAAAGTGTTTTTAAGCCTTCCTGATGTATTAGCCCCCCTGTATATTTTTTACTCATTTCTTTAACAAAAAATGTATAAATTTCAACACATTTCTAAACATTATTTTTAATAACTGATTTCTTTTATCTTCGCCATAATGGCAGTACATAATATTTTACTAGGTTTTTTCAAGATCAGCTTAAAGTGACATTTAAAGGCTTAACTAGGTTAACTAGGCAAGTTGTATAATGATGATTTGTTCTGTAGATAATCAAAACAAATATTAATTAAGGGGGATAATATTACTTAAATTGAAAAATTAAAAACTGTTTTATTCTAGCCAAAATTAAAGGAAAATTATAGGAAATACTGTGATAAAGTCCTTGCTCTGTTAAACATAATTTGGGAAATATTTAAAAAGCAAAACATATCCACATATTTGAGGGACATTGAAGCCTTAAAGCGCATTTTTTGAGATGTTGACAGTCATATATATGTCCCACATTTCTAAAAACACTATTAGGACACATACAGTATATTTAGCTAACAAGTGAAAATTGTGAACGAGATGCAATTTCATTAATATGCAAGATATAGCTTTAAAGACTCTTTTTACTTGTTACAGTGTTCAGAGAGATGCCACGTTGTGTTGCCAACTGTAATTCAAACAAGTAGTACACCCTCAGGGTAAGTGATCTGTCACTGGGGTGGTACCTTTTCAAAAGATACAAATTTGTATTTAAAAGGTCCATATTAATACCTCAAGTATACATATTAGTGCCTAAAAAGTTGTTCCAAAATTGTTTCTCTTAAAATTTGTAGGTACTGATATATACTTTTGAGGTGCCAATATAGACCCTTCAAGTACAAATGTGTTTCTTTGAAAAGGTACCACCCCAGTGACAGCTCTTGTACCTTTATTTCTGAGAGTGTAGAAGAGTTGTTCAGAGACATGGGTCATCAATCTTGCGTTCATAAATGCGCCCCAACTAAGGTTTTGTTTCCATTTCCCCACATTGAGACCACAGCTTGTGTGTGGACCTTACAGTGTTCTGCTAACACGCAACAAAAATATGTTTGTAAGGAACATTTTTTACCCGAGAGCTTTTCGAATCTGTAAATGGTGAAATCCGGTTCCAGTTGCCGTTAATTGTCCTGTCTCTACAAATTTAGTAAGTGAGCAATCAGTGTTCTTTGTTTATGTTTCTCCAGATGGCTAAGTTAGTTAGTATCATTTAGTTAATCATTTAGTTATTACATTTACAGTAATATCACTACAATATTATGGACTGAAAATCCTCCACTTCCACACAGCTCTCAGATCAGCTGTAAATGCTAAATAATTAAAAGAAATTGTTAATATAAAAAAAAAAATCTACTGATGCATGGTTGTAAAATATTTATTTGGTTAGAAATAACTATTTTAAATACATTTTTCACCCCTGTGTTGCCGGTGTAAAAAATTTGTTGTAGTGCACGTAATTAACCCCCCCTTTTCATGCAAACCCTTCCCTCTTTCGCCACTCGACTCTCCCACCTAAACAAAGCTGGACTCACAGGGTGTGAAAACACCCTGCTAAAATGGGAGGTTTTATGGCCCTTTAACTAAAAAAAATCTCAAATTGTATTTTGGCAGGAAATCCTACGACTGTGTGCGTTTGTGAATGTCTGCATATTTTTGCATTTCAGGGTGAGGTGTGTGTGATGGGAGAGAGACAGGTGTATATGAAGAGGAAGCCGGGCACGCGCTGCACTCTGGGTCGGGAGTATTCTCGAGTCGTTTCAGCTGAGCCCTGCATCTGCAGCCTCTATGACTTTGAGTGGTGAGTCGCACACATGCAAAAACACACAGCAGCTGCTTTTCCAATGGAGCAAATGAGTGACAGTAACTCTTGCGGATCAAAGAACTCAGTGTTGCATGCAGAGAACAAAAGCTGCAGGGATCCAACCAATTATACAGATTAATTAAGTGGCATTTGAATGTGAAAAAAGACAAGTTTTTTCACCTCATCTGTTGCTTTTTTTAATGTCTGCTCAATGCAGCTTATGATTCTGTTGCAGTTGCTACATTAAATTTGCAAGGTAAAAGCCTGGTATTACATCCGCCAGCTGTAATCATTTCGCCATACTGATGGAGATGTCTTTACAAGCCCACCACGATGCACATGGAGACACACTCCTGCGCTGATCATAACGACGACATAAATCTCCCTTGTACCGCACACAGGCTCCATTAGAGTCGTCTGCTCTTAGGCAAATTACACGTATGAATGAGAGGCACGCAGAATTAGCATAATGTCAAATGATTAATTATCTCCAAATGAATAAGTAATGAATATTTAAATGGATGATAAATGTGGCAGTGATCTGATTAGCCTGGAGGAGCTGGTGTTACTGAGTTTAGCCCTGATCCTTTACAGCCATTTTTACCTTGGAAATGCACAAACCAATTACAACTCAAGATTACCGGGCTGCTTGAAATGTTTGCTCACCAGGGTTCCATCTAGACGAGTTTAAGTGTTATAGACTTGAAGTTGACTTCTGCTATTAAAACAGCTTTGTTTATCACTGCAGTACATTTCTCATGTTCTACACTACATTTAGTATAATAGCTCCAGTTAACACCAAAACTGTTTAACAGCCTGATTCAGAATGGTTATTGGGAACTAAAACTAAGACTATTAAACTGTTAAACTTTTAAACTGCTTTGTAAATTGAAATATAGCTAAGATAAAAAACGTGCCAAGTTGTTGAAATAGCAAATCCATTTGCACCACTTTGTGGACTTATGGGTGTGCCGGTCTATAAAGGAGGTGTGTTAAGGCGCGTTGCTATTTTGAATAGACTACCCAAGTCCAGCGCAGAGCACATTAGTTATGCATCTATGCGAGTCCAAATGCTTACACATTGCTTAATACATACAGGATGTACAGCAATACACAAATATCTTTAGATATGAAAAAAGAATTAAAGGTTTAAAATGTAAAAAAAATTATTATTTAATACATAAATATAAAAACCACTATCTCCATGCCTTATTCATATCCAGGGGGCTTTTGTCAGTTTATTCATGGCAATATTTATTATAATGTTATTATTATTAACAGTATTATTTATTATATGCATATTTATATTTGTTTTAATAAAAACAAGTTTAGATTTGTCCACCTGTCGGGTTTTTGAGACATTTACGTCACTAGATGGGGTATAAGAATAGGATGTGTGTTTGGATATAACTCAGATTTTTGACCACACTTTCTTATTATTGTTCATTTTTTCATTAGCTGGAAATTAGATCTGAATTTAGAAATAGTTTTGAAACAAATCTTTGTGCTTAATAAACAAAATTAAATATGTAGGCTAATGGAAGTCCTCAGTGGAGTGAGTTTCCACAGTTTGCTTATTCATAAAAGAAAGTAAGGTAAAGTAAAGAGAACATAAAAAGGCTGAACATAAAAAGGCTTTGAGCCTAGATCGTTGAAATAGAGCGCATAAAAGTTATAATATTTAAGTATTACTCATTATAATTTTATGTTTATCATTTTTTTTCTAAGTAATAAAAATTAATAATACATATGCCAAAACAACTCAAATAAATAAGTATAAATAACAAATAACAAATTTCAAATTACTCATAAATAGTTTTTAAAAAGTTTCATTTTAAAAACAATAAGTATTTTAAAAGAGAGAAAAGAAAATGAATTAATGAATGAATGAATGAAAACAAAAGAAAGGAAATTTTACTTTTAAAATATTTTCTAATAATAAAAAAAATGTTAATATATCAAAAAGTATTAATGCATAGTTGTAAAATATTTATTAGGTTAGAAATTACTCTTTTCAATCTTTATTAGATTATTAAAAATAACAACTGAAAATAGTGCTGCACAATATATTATATAGTTTCAGCATCAATATAGCAACTTGTGTGTCCGCAATAGTCACATCAAAAAATATGCAATTTTGAGGGATTATAGTTGATCTGGAGTGCGTTTCCCAAACAACGACATAACTCACGGCTATCATAGTAAGATGCATCATTTGTAAAAAGAATGATGTATTGAGGACTGTTACCCAAAACCGTAGTTGCTTTGTCGCAGATCCATCGTTTGTTAACCACGTTAGTTATAATGTAAAATGATGCTTTAAACAGGGTAGAGTAACTACTTTTTTAGAGAAAAAACCCATATGTTTTTGTGCAAATTATATAGTTTTACACACACGCATTTTTTAAAAAATAGTTTTAGTAAAAACATCGTTTTCCATATTAATTGAATATATGTAAATAGCACATAAATATAAATCATATAAATTATAAATTTATTAAGAAATGAAAATAAAATAATACTTATAATAATAATAATTATTATTATTATTATTATTATTATTATTATTATTATTAAGTAGGATCTTGTTTATTTATTAATTTATTGTAAAAGTCTACTTTTACAGTTGCCACATTTAAGCCACTGCAGAAATGTTCTAACCAACAGGCCCATGTCATATACAGTACAGATACATTTTTTTTTATAAATATTCTACTATAAATTAAAACCATTATCGTATGCTATATATTTTTGTTTTCACAAACTTTGGAGACGTAACGTAAATTCCGCTTTTAAATAACAGGTCACCTATAGCTTTCATCATGAGCCATGGCTATGTTCAAAATAGCAAAAAAAATTTCAAAGTGACCCAAATCAATCTAAATTCAAGATTTATTTTCCCCAAATAGAGCTATTCAAGTCATCTGGTGAAATTGTATTCATATTGCAATATATACCGCAGAAAAACAAAACATTGCAATGTCAGATTATTCCAATAGAGTGCAGCCCTAACTGAAAATACAGAGTAAAATACATATTAAAATATATATTTTAAATAAATGCAGATCTTAAAATGCATGAGAAAAACATTGAAGATCCTTTTTATATAATGCTTTCTATATAGTATATATGCAAGTCATTTCTCTTTACAGCCTGCTGAGGCATTCTAGAAAGAACCTTAACCAAACTGAATAATTGATGTGTTTTCATGATTTCCTTCCAGTGATTATGGGTTTGAGAGACAGACCAGTGGAAAATGTGCACCTGCATTTTGGTATGATGTCAATTTACCGGCACACACCTGCGGTTATGGACAGCGCTACCGCAACAGTACAGGGTAACACACACACACACACTGCAGTACGTTTTATATATGCAATAGGAGTCTCTTTGAGATGAAAATATCTGGCTTGTACAAGAGCATTTGAGTAAACCTCTTTTGTATATGAAGTACATGTCCCTTTTTGTCTTTCAGCAGCTAACAGAGAGCGTTTTCTAAAGCATCTGTCTCTGTTTGTGCAGGTACAGGAGAGTGATGTTGAATAACTGTAGAGAGGGTCTGAAGGATACACTGAGTCCCAGAATGCAACAGTGTAAACCCATAGCACCCAGTGGCCTTCAATTGAGTACTATTAACACACAACTCACTGCTGTACTGGGAACCAACATCACCTTCAGAGTCGCATTGCAAAATGTGAGTTAGCAACACACCAACTCTTCAGCTTTTTTTGACCAAATTTCAATGGTGTAAATGCAGATCAATGTTTAAGGCCAGGACACACCAAGCTGACGGTTGGCTGTTGAGTAGCGTCAAAGCCATTGGTTAGCATCTGTCAGACTAGTTTGTTTGGTGGGTTTCATGCTTGGCCTCTTGTCAGGCTCACATCAGAGGGAGTTCGCCCGATTCAGCACGCAAAATCGGTGTCGGCCATCAAAAAATTGAGCGATGTGATTGGCTGATCAGCTATGAATTTAAAGCGATAGAACAAAAACTTAAGTGGCGAAACCAAGCAAATCACACAAGTCATGAGGAAGCACAATGAAGCCGGCTGTTATTTTGTTGCATTTTTTTTACATTTGCAAATAAAATGGACTATCACGTTATCAGACAAATTTGCACAATTGAATATCTCTGTGGTGAGCAAGAAGTAGTGTGAAAATAGTTTGTCAATACTGCTTTGTTTATTAGGGGTGTCAAAATTAATGGTTTCTTCAGTGCACCGCGATGTAGACACAGACAATTCGGTATTGGTTCAGTAATATTCATAACCGGTTATTGTGTACTGACGCCATTTACCTCATATGCGCTATGTCGCGGTAGAATACAGGCGAGGGAGGCAAGCGAGAGAATTTAAAATGCTCCAACTACTTAAGAACGCAGAAACTGTGCACACTTTATTGCGTGTGTGTTTGCTGGACAGTCTTTCACTGACACTTACAGCAGAAGCCCCTGTTTCACTATATGGAGAAACAAAGTAAACTCTATTTCTCTCTCTCTCTCTCACTGTGTACCTTTGACCTGCTGTCGTCAGGTAAAGTTTTCTCTCCTCTCGGCTGTTACAGCAATACTTCTGGGTACAGACACGAGCTTGTCTGCATAGCGATTTTTCTCCTCCGATTCTATCCTGGATCAGCTGTGATCGCAGCTGCCGTTTATAAGTGTCACTCATCGGTGAACAGTGCCAGAGCATTAGTGCCAATCGCAGCCCTTTCTGTTGAGCGCGTGACCAGTCATAGGGGAAAGACCTCGCTAGACAAGGCTCAGAAAGCGAGCGGTATATTTTTATTTGTTTATTTGCTATAAATGCTCCTGTTGTTCTGTGCATGTGCTTGAGCTTAAATGTACAGTTTATATATCTGACTGTTTGTATTAATAAGGACAAAATTGTATTACAAATAGTAAAAAAATATAAATATATTTATAGATTTTAATACAAGAATTGTTGTGCTATGAAGAAAATATAAAACTCTGTATGGAAAGCATCGTCAATGCACCGTGATGCACCGAGATATTGAATTGAACCGAATCGATGGCATGATAATCATAACCGAACTGAACCGTGAGACCAGTGTAACTTGTGCAGCACTAGTTATGGTTTCATTTTGTTTACTAACAATGTCACCTGCGGGTATGAAAAGATAAATCTTCTCACACAGAAATGCATGTTCCTGATTTAGTCGGTTGTTGTCCACTTTTGTGTTTTTATGCACAGCTTTTTGGTCCAGATGGGACCAGATGCAGCTGACGCAAAGTAACCACACAGTCGGTTTTCATCGACACTAGTTCTTTGATGTCAGCTTGGTGTGTCCCAGGCTTAACAGGCAAATAAAATAAAATTTTGTTCATCATAGAAAGAAATCTGCCACATTCTCTTTGAATGACTTAAATAAAACAATTAAACAGCTTAACCCGTATTAGGGCTGCATAATATATCGTTTCAGCAATGTAATCATTTGCAATAGTCACATCACAGGATATGCAATGTTGAGTCTGAATTACAATTTATAATTTGCATGCATTTTTGAGGCCTGTGATTGTATAATGATTTAAAAGTATTCAGGCATAAGAAACTGCACCATTTGTAACTAAAATAACAATTATGCGTTCATTTTCATTCATTCATTTTCTTTTCGGCTTAGTCCCTTTATAATAGCAATTAATTTGATTGAATAATTTATACAACAAAGACTATGCAGTATTAATTTATTTGTAATTACTTGTATTATTTTATATTTATTTGATTATTTAATTACTGTACCTAAAGGGACTAAGCCGAAAAGAAAATGAATGAATTACTATACCTGAATGCTGTTTGGAAAACAATAAAACATTGTCATTTTTATATATTTTTTCTTATTGTATTTAACTGTGCTTGTACATTGAAACGAACAAAATTATCCCAATCAATCAAAAAAAAATTTTAAATACAGAAATTCAAGTCATCTGGTGAAAATATTAATATTGCAATATATATCACTGAATAACAAAATATTGCAATGTTACATTTTTCCAATAGCGTGCAGACCTAATTCCTATGGATGTATTTTTATTTTAATCTCTGTACAATTGGTTTGTAACATCAGAGATTTAGATAAAGAGACGTTCAATGGAAGAAGAGAAATCTCTCAGACTGAATTCAAAATATCTTCATTTTAAACATTTTAAAGTTTACTTTTTATTCATCAATAAATCATGAAAAGCATTACTTCATGCCATTTGAGTTCAAATCACTCACATCTGAAGCAGAAGCAATATGGATGACAAGTTAAATAACCACACGTCAGATTGCTACCACGGGTCTTCAGAAATATTTAAGCAGCACAACATTGATAATAAGAAATGTTTCGTGAGCAGCAAATTGTCATATTTGGAATCATTATGAAATATCATATGTCAATGAAGACTGGAGAAATTATTCAGAAATTTCAGCAATGTCATGACATGAATACATTTTTAATATATCTAAATTGAAAACATAAAATGTTTACTGATGCCAAACTTTTAAATGATAGTATATAATATTTTTGAACATTTATTATTCATTGACTAATGGATTCTGACTGATCTTTAAAAATACCAACTATTCTTCAATAACTGCTTTGTAAATAACGTGATACTTAATTTAGTAATGAAAAATGAATTATTAACAAAGTATGAAAACACAATCATTAGGAACATTATATATGTGCTTATAAGTCAAGAACACAACATTTGTAGCTGTATTTACTGTATAAACTGCTTACTAACATCTATTAATGTAGAGTTAATGCTTAACAAACGATGAATGAACTATTACCTAATGTGTAATAAATTATTAATAGTGTGTAATTAGAAAATAAAATTTAAAATAAAATTTCTTACTGATCCCAAACATTTAAATGATAGTATCTATGATTTACTATATTAAAATATTTATAAAATCTTGTTATATTGTTATATTGTTGTTGTTTTATCCAATTTTATGTTGTATTTTAACAATCCTGTTATTCATTAATGTTTAAACTTTACAGTAGTGTTATTTTTTTTGATAAGACTACAAAGATTTACTGTTAATTTGTTGCTGAGCCTTTGTCATTTATAAGGCATTTACAATATAGTCTAAATAGTATTTACATAAATAGTCCTAACTTTAGATTAGGTCAAAAAACTTGATGAAGTTAAGTTAATAAAGCGTTTATTAACATACAAAGTAACTATTACTATATGCCTGAATAAAAGGATATATTTAATTTTTATATATATTTATTATTCATTGACTAATGGATTCTGACTGATCTTTAAAAATACCAACTATTCTTCAATAACTGCTTTGTAAATAATGTAATACTTAATTTAGTAATGAAAAATGAATCATTAACAAAGTATGAAAACACAATCATTAAGAACATTATATATGTGGTGGATAACCCCCCCCCCCCCCCCTCCCCCCTTGTGTAAAGCACTTTGAGTACCCAGAAAAGTGCTATATAAATGTAAGGAATTATTATTATATGTGCTTATAAGTCAAGAATACAGCATTTGTAGTTGTATTTACTGTATGAACTGCTTGCTAACATCTATTAATATAGAGTTAATGCTTAACAAACAATGAATGAACTATTTGCTAATGTGTAATAAATGATTCATAGTGTGTAATTAGAAAATAAAATTAAAAATAAAATTTCTTACTGATCCCAAACATTTAAATGTAAATAGTAAATAGTATCTATGATTTACTATATTAACATATTCATATTTAATATTATAATAATACAATTCATTTAGTGTTGGTGCATCTGATCATTTGCAATCATTTTATCATTCTTATTTTTGTTTTAATCAGATCCCCATCACCAGTCAGCTACAGTTCGAACTGCTGTAAATCACCCTTTCAGTTTCCCAAAGCCTTTACTTGCAAAAACATACAATACATCAGTCCTTTATCTCTCTCTGTTATTGTTTTCTCTGTAGGGTGACTCACTGTCGACCAGTCTCCATGTGGATTTTGGAGATGGCATCTCGGTGTCATACTCCAACATAAGCCGCCTCGGTGACAGCATCACACACACATACAGGGTCGCTGGGATATTCAGGGTCAGCGCACGTGCTCAGAACAGCCAGGGCTCTGACAGCAGCTCGCTCTATCTGCACATCACCAGTACGTACATAAGCACACACTTATTCCAATTCTCTATAAGAATCCACCGTACAAAAAAAAACTCCTTCCTGTCACAGCAAATTACCTCTATACCACTGACTGCACATCGAGACAATCTATTTCTGAAGTAGCTCTCAATGAACAATATAGGAGAAGAAATCGCTGCTAAATGTGATCGTTATTGACTTCATATTGCGTCTGATAAGATCTCACGTCCGATGTTTTGTTGTTAGGTCCCGTGGAGCGTATCTTTCTTTCGGCGCCGGTGGTCGTGGCTAGAGGAAGAGAAGCCAACCTGACAGCAGTGTTGTGGCCCAGTCAGCCCAGGACGGCCACCTTCTACTGGTGGTTCAATAACAACACTGAGGTTCGAACATTTATACGCATGCGGCCCAGAGGCCCACATCAGTTAGCCAGCTATTCCAGTATTACTTCTAACCTCCAACAAAACAAGGGCTCGGCCAAAGATATTGTGCTTGCCAAGGCCAGAAAGGTAAACCTGTTATTAGGATGGATTGGAATTGGGGTCAAGTAAGTAAAAAGCTAGATGTTTGGGCAGGGGTGGTACTGTGACACAGTGTGGGTTTTTTTTTTTTTTCGCTTTGCAGTATGAACACCTGCTGCCAAAATAAAAAGAATAACTGAATTTTAACTCTGTCAGAATAGCTTTTGTTGAATGACAGGCATAGCTAGGAAAACGCATTGGGGAAAGTGCTTCCAGCTCAGAGATTTGGCATAGATTAAAAGCCCACATAGAATTTTAATTGTAGATTGCTTGTCAAAAGGTAGAATTTGATTGGGCATTTAGCCTACTTTTCACAAGTTTGGTCACACTGATTTTTTTAAATGACTTTTATTAAGGCGGCTCAGCATAATTGAGTAATGAAAATGAATATTTGGTGCATTTAAACAAAACAGATTTATTAAAATAATATTTTAGTCACCAAACATATTTAGAAATTAAAAGATAATACAATTAAATTCAAGCTAAATATTGCAAAAAAAAATACAACCTACAAATTTTCAACTAAATTTTGAAAAAAATTCTCTTGATTTTTCCTTTTTTTTATTTGTATTTAATATTTTTCTATAACATATAAATTTGGGTGTACTAGTTTTTTGACCATTATCGTAAGTTATTTTGTTAGATAACTAACTAACTAGATGACTAATCTAATGTATATGCACAAATACAATACAGTATAGCTTCCTATTAAAAATATTAAATTAAATGATATATTTGTGAGGGGTGTACTTATATATGCTGAGCACTGTATATCATTTCAGCATTGATATTGAAATGTGTGCATTCACAATAGTTACATCTTAGCAATGTGAAGTTGGGATGATTGTAATTGATCAGCTATGACGAATGTAGTGTTATTTTACATAACATTTGATTATTCAATAATAGGGCCATAACAAAATATTGATTCTGATTTATTGTGATAATTCCACTTGGGATATATTATTGATGTAGCCAAGTATCAATAATTATTTAAAGGTACAAAAGGTCTGAACTAATTTATCAGCCTTGCACTGCTACCGTTTACCACTTAGGAGACTTATTTTTGATGAATTTTCCCCCCTTCATTTACAATATCATGATATATTGTGGATGGTTTTCTTGTGATATATCACTGATATTGTAATCCATCATAATCGGGGCAAAATATAATCATAATATCGTATCATATTGTATCGTATTACTGTACCTGAATATCTGACTACTTAATTTACTCTTATCTTTGCTCTTATTTATTTACACTTGCAATTTATTTGATTAACTCCTCTACACAATTACTTCAATTAAAGTTTATGATTTCATTCCAAATAGAGCTATTCAGGTTATCTGCCGAAATTGTATTCATATCGCAATATATATAGCAGAAAAATAAAATATTGCAATGTCAGATTTTTCCAGTATCGTGCAGCCCTAGCTTTTATAATGTTATAACAGGGTATATGCAGGGTCTTAAAAAGTCTTAAAATGTCTTAAATAATTTTAAACGGGTCTTAATATTCTTAAGTCCATGTAAAGCTATACTCAATTGGGCCAACACTCATCCAATGACTAACAATATATTTCAATAAAGGTTTTAAGAAGCGTTTATTTATTAACTCTGTTTACTTATTTATATGGTTTAATTATCTTTCTTACAATAACATTTGTTTTTAATGTTTTTTAAGGTTTTAACTTGGCCAATAAAACATATTTAGGTTTTAGCCTTGTGTAAGTCGGAATTTTCATTCATTATGGTCTTAAAAATGTCTTTAAAAATCTTAAATTTGACTTGATGAAACCTGTAGAAACCCTGTATAAAGAAATAGAAATGTAAGATTTCAGTCTTAAAAGATCTAAACGATTGTTCTTTTTAACTTAACTTTAAAATATTTTTTGCAGTTTCCACCTGTAAGATGAACAAGCATTTTCAACTGAGGCTCAAACCAGCCACCTTCTTGCTGTGAGGCGATAGCACTACCTACTGCGCCACTGCATCCCTTTTATAATGTTATAAATCAATATAAATATAAGATTTCAATCTCAAATGATCTAAGTGGCTTAAATATTTTTGCAGTTTCCACACTGAATTAAAATGATCAAAAAAATAATAACACAAGGTGCAAATTAAGTGGAGTAGAGACTGCTGAAAATTAAGTTTCACATCAGATTAATTAAATACACTTTTAATCATATTAAACTAAGGATTGGTTATTTTTAAAGAGTAATAAATGTTCACAATACTACTGTCTTTTTATTTAAATAAATTTGGCCATGTTGAGCATAAAACTGTTCTCAGAAAATTAAGCAGTTGCTGTAGGTTCATTTAATTAATGATAATTTTGCTGACATTTTGTTTTTCATTTTGACATCATTATATTGGCTTCTTATCTCATTTAGTATTAGGACCGATTTAACCTACAGTTATAATAGGCAGATGAATCACTGTTTTATGATGCTTTCAAACATCACTGAATGTTGTTCCTAATCGCACCATGAGATCATTCAGTTCAGATCTGCTTTTCTGAGGTGAAACACATAAAAAGAAAAAAGAGCAGCCTTTAATGATTATGCATTTAAGTTCTAGAGTGCTTTCCTCTGGAAATCTGCCACAGAGCTGAGCAGTTTAAAAGCATTTAAAAACTCACTTGTACAGAAGCTTTGTTTTGTCATTTAGTATGATTTGGACATTTCACAATATATACCTTTTTGTTCCTATATACACTCACCGGCCACTTTATTAGGTACACCTGTCCAACTGCTCTTTAACACAAATTTCCAATCAGCCAATCACATGGCAGCAACTCAATGCATTTAGGCATGTAGACATGGTCAAGACGATCTGCTGCAGTTCAAACTGAGCATCAGAATGAGGAAAAAACATGATTTAAGTGTCTTTGAACATGGCATGTTTGTTGGTGCCAGACGGGCAGGTCTGAGTATTTCAGAAACTGCTGATCTACTAGAATTTTGACGCACAACTATCTCTAGGGTTAACAGAAAATGGTCAGAAAAAGAGAAAATATCCAGTGAGCAGCAGTTCTGTTGGCGCAAATGCCTTTTTTATGCCAGAGGTCAGAGGGGAATGGCCAGACTGGTTACAGCTGATAGAAAAGCAACAGTAACTCAAATACCTAGTTACAACCGAGGTATGCAGGAGAGCATCTCTAAATGCACAACACGTCCAACTTTGAGGCGGATGGGCTACAGCAGCAGAAAACCACACCGGGTGCCACTCCTGTCAGCTAAGAACAGGAAACTGAGCCTACAATTCGCACAGGCTCACCAAAATTGGACAATAGATGATTGGAAAAACTGGTCTAATGAGTCTCAAATTCTTCCACGACATTCAGATGGTAGGGGTCAGAATTTGGTGTCAACAACATGAAAGCATGGATCCATCCTGCCTTGTATCAACAGTTTAGGATGGTGGTGGTGGTGTAATGGTGTGGAGGATAATTTCTTGGCACACTTTGGGCCCATTAGTACCAACTGAGCATCGTGTCAATGCCACAGCCTACCTGAGTAACGTTGACCATGTTCATCTCTTTATGACCACAGTGTACTCTTCTTCTGATGGCTACGTCCAGCAGGATAGCACGCCATGTCATAAAGTGTGAATCATCTCAGACTGGTTTCTTGAACATGACAATGAGTTCACTGCACTCAAATGGTAAGAGATTTGCATCCTGGATGTGCAGCCGACAAATCTGCAGCAACTGTGTGATGCTATCATGTCAATATGGACCAAAATCTCTGAGGAATATTTCCAGTACCTTGTTGAATCTATTCCATGTAGGATTAAGGCAATTCATAGAGCAAAAGAGAGTACAACCCAGTACTAGTAAGGTGTACCTAATAAAGTGGCCAGTGAGTGTTTAACACAGGCATTCAGGCTATTAGGAACATGCAAATATAATACAGTCCTATTGAAAAGCAATGGTTTTCCAGTGCTGGGTTGCAGCTGGAAGGTATCGGAAAAAATATGCCAGATTAATTGGCGGTTCATGCTGCTGTGGCGACCTCTAAGTCGAAGGATAGTGAGTGAGTGAAAAACAAAAAAAAATATTGCAGTTTTGTTTTTTATGTGGTTGCTTTTAATGTTTAATAAAGTAATAATCTACAGCAACGAGTGCAGCCAGGCAAAACCCAGACCCTCCGGTGTGTTAGCAATATTAGAAAATCTGCTTGTAAATAATTTAGCTGAAGTAAATGCATCAACTTAACCCATTATACACTAAAAGTACCTTTTCCTGTTCACTTTTGCCATTACACTGAGAAAAAAACAGCATTAAAGAGCAACTGGGTTGTTTTGAATGAATACCAATGTTAAAATGCCATTCATAAATGCCAGTCTATTTGAGTGCTGCCGCCCAACATCATGTGCTGCAACCAGACAAAAAGACCCCAAAATTGAAATCAGCAAAGCCCATAAATTACACAGAGAGTGGCTTGTTAAGGAGTACTAGTAAAAAAAAAGGAGGAAGATCTGCAAGACCAATATATCTACGACAAGTCCTAAGATCAAAAGCACGACAACTGAACCGTGAAACGCAGCGGGAGTTTGGCCATATAGGGCTGTAAATGGTTTCTGCTATAAATGATTCTGCCACTCACATATCAGTCAGAGTTAGGATTTGCTTTCCCGTTTCTCCGTGCTGCTACATCTGAATTGCATGTGTTTTTCAGCCACTGATCACACTGGAAGGAAGCGTTTCACACACATTCACGCGAGAAGGACTGAACCCTGTCACCGTACAGGTGTCGGCAGGAGGTACAGTCCTACAGGATGTGAAAATCATCACCGTCAAAGGTGAAGACCTCCCGTTGACATGAAAATTACTGTGCTTTTTGATATAGAGAATGTGATATTTTTAGCTATGCTGAAAATTAAGACGTTTCTCTGTCTTCTCTGGTTTCCAGACGTCTTTCGTTCTTTGCTGCTGTCGTTTTCTCCAAACCTGGAAGAGCACAACCCGTCTGTTGTCGAGTGGAGACAGGACGTGGGGCGTGTTGTCAGGGCAACGCTCGCTCAGGTACACCGCGCTTAAAGTCCATCATCAGCTACTGCTGGAGTGCTCTGTTCATGCCAGTGAACTGCTGAAAAGAACTCCTGAAATTTCTTGAAAGGCCGCTGATAGCTCACCACGCTTCCTCTCTTTTCAGCTATTCTCTTTCCTCTCTCTCAAACGCTGCTGGTTTAAAGCCTGATGGCTCTTTCTGGGCTCTCCGGCGAGGTTCTGTGTTCGGCTGAGAGGCTCTACGCACTCTCACGCATCCATCTGATTTCCCCTCAGTCTGAGCGCGAGAGATAGGGTAATGTAGTGCTATTGGCGAGAGTGAATCACTGGAGTTCAGAGTGAATATTGATGCGGCAACAGAGAGACTCTAAAGCCAGTCAGCCAATTAAAGAACAGAGCCAAAGAACTGCTCCACAGAACTCCATTACAATGAGTCGCTCAAGCACAAATATAATGGCCTCCCAATACCTTTGGATTTTCGACGCGATCAGAGTGCTTTCAATGCGCTTACACAACATCATATCGAAAATATCTCCAGATTCTCTGGAATGGCTTATTATGCTTCGCAAACATTAATGGAGATTTTATTAATGTGCAAACGGCTGTGAAATGATTGACTAGGGTTTATGCATGAATTCAGTCTGTCATGAATGTTGCATGCTGATAAAATTGGCTTAATTTAATGTTTAGTGGCGTGTGTTTATTTGTGTGCTTTTCGGCAGGTCTGCAGCTTCCCTGAGGACCAGTTGTTGGTGTCTGTGTTTCCTGGATCTCCAACAGCTGCTGAGCTCTTTATCCTACCCGAGACCAACCAGTCAGCATTCAGATCACACACAGAAGAACAACTTAATAAGGCAAGAACCATACACACACATAAACACACACACACACACACACACACACACACACACACACACACACACA
>CAIGQZ010034910.1:3036393-3053841 GCA_903798205.1 Danio tinwini
ATAGAGTCTTCCAGGACACTGTGTGATGAGGCATTGAGTTTAACTGGTTCTGCATATGTATCATTGCCTGCAGCACCTCTGGTGGACTCCAGTGTTTTGCCCAGTGGCTCTGCCATGCTCTTACTGGTTTCTCTGGGCCTGCTGGGATTGGCCATTCTCTTCATCTACAAGTTCAAACGGTAAACCTCAACAAATCCCACCTAATTATGCACTGTCATTTTGATATGGCAGCCGATCCTGACAAATGCTGCACACACTTACTCTTACTGACATCAGTTTCCTCATGATATAGTCTACTTGGACTAGAATGAATAAATGCATCAGTTTTTTCTCCTCAAGCCTACTTTTGCTTCTGTCTGCTCAGTAAGATTCCTTGGATCCACGTTGAGACAGAAGACAGCCATGAGAAAGAGCCTGAGATGATCAGCGCTGTCGGACAGGAGAAGAATGGTACACGTGCAACAGCCACTTCCTTCACATCGTGCAGTGCACACACCACACACACACCATGTCCATTAAACACAGGAACCCACAACAGCTTCAGCCATCTGCCACCTCCCAGAGAACTGATGGAGAAAGAGCTGGAGGCTCACAGCACAGGTCAGACCCTTGGTCCCTCCATACACTCTGAATCTTTGTTGTCTTTGATAAATCTGATTAATAACTTACTGTAGTTCCAATAAATACTTTTTTTTAAAAAAAAAGGTACCTACACATCTGCAAAGTTAAAATGTTTAAAGCTCAAAGGGTGATATTTGCAACACAGGATCAAAACCACAAAATCAACATAAAAAATCATACCCTTTATCATCTTTGAACATATATTTGACTGCCCTTTCTAGATAAAATGAATGCTACGGGACAGTGTGACACCAACAGGTTTTCTTCCTTTTCACACTTATGATATTAACAGGGACTTATGACCATGATGATTAATTTCAAGCAGTTCTTTGCACAACACCAAATAAATACCAAAAACAACTTTGTTGTGTCTATGATTTGTAATCAAATACATTTAACTCACCTATCTATCTCCATATGGACAACTCTTGTACTTGTGATGCAGAGTGCCCGGGTTTGAGTCCAGTAAAGCAAAGGTCCATAAAAGAGGAAAAGGCAATATAAAATCAAGGTGAAACTATGTGCAAATGCTCTACAGTACATGCACTTTTCTCTTCTGTTTGCTTTTGAAAAACACTATTGGTTGGGTTTAGGGAAAGGTTTAGGTTAGTGGTTGGTTCGCCAGATGATCTGTACAACAAGTCCAGCCTAACAAAAAGTACTAAATGCACCCATGTAAACAGCACCCTCTAGTGGGTTTGTAAACTGAAATGTGCAACGAAACATAACTGGATTAATTTACCTTTCACTAAAGGGTACATATTTCCAATGACCCTGGGTTGGACGATTTCTTTTCCAAAATTCACTCTTTATAACCCACAACAAGTGACAATTATAGCACTACAATGAAAAATAGCTCTTTCTGAGTTTGTGGCAAACCTAACAAAACCTAACATTTACCCCCATCCCCAGGTGTAACATTTCTTACACTAGACAGTTCAAAACACACAATTAATATTACTTCAATCTTTTTACTACTATGTTTAATTCATTGCACTTTTGAATGAATTTAGAAATTTACTAAGAATATCTGTGTAAAAAATTGTTCTTTTGGTATATTATCATGAACGTCATCTCTTTAGGTACACTTACAGAAAGTGGCTTTCTATAGTCTCATCTATAATGCATTACGTAAAAGTACATATTTAAAAAATATACTTTTAGAAGTGAAAGTAAACTACAAATGTTGATTTTGTACAATTAAATGTTCTTCTTTTCCTGTCAGTTCTTTTCTGTCAGCTTTAATGTTTATAAAGATGCAATTTGTGCTCAAGGAGCAGAACGAGAGACGTGCTTGTTTTAGTGTGTATCTGTTGTTGTTCCTATACGTGAGGTCAGTGGATGGACCCCAATTCATTCATTCTACTTTTATTACTCCGCTGTCAGGGAAGGTGATTGTCTTCTGAGTGTCCCAGGACTTTTTGATTCACAGTAATCAAGCACTGATCCCATGACACTGAAGTGGAAAGCATTGATCACAGACTTGCCCTTGCTTGTTGGTTGCAATTACAGTGATTTTCTGCTTTTCTGTGTTTCTCTTTGTGTTTGTGTTTGCGTGTGTGTGTGTGTGTGTGTGTTTTAGGTGGCCTTGGGGCTGGAGAACGCTTAAGGACCAGACAAATTCCAAACTGCACCAATGTCTGAAATGATGAAGGAAGGTTTGATGATGAAACATCATTTGTATTAGATGTATAATTATAAAGTTTTTTATGAAGGGATAGTACACCCAAATATTTATTCATCCTCAGGCCATCTAGAGAACACTAGAAAAGATTTTTAACTGTAGCTGTGGTTCTTGATAATTCATAAAATGTAAGTCAACTGTTACTGGCAATCTGAGAGTATGAAAATAGATACAAAACTAATAATTGTGGCTCCTGGTGATACACTGAGCTCTTATTAAGCAAAATTGAGCATTATTTACAACATTATTATATTTAATCCACATCCTCTGCAAACAAAATGCATGAGGCTAAAAAGATAATACTGTAAATAATGTTTAGTTTCAGTTCAGACTGCATGATTTTAGCCCCGATTTTAACTTGCCGTCAGGTTTTGAGTAATTGCAGACAAATACCTAAAATCACAGGCAAACCGGTGCTCGTTCTTGTGAGTAACAATCACACAGTGTGAACAAAGATGCAAACTGAGAGAATCGCTGATGAGTCACAGACACCCGTGAAATATTTGGCATACTAAACATCTGGACCTGTCAGCGATTCAAAATCCTGCTGTGTGAAATGTGTTCTGATTGAAAATAACATTGGCGATTACCTACAGCCAATGAGAGAGCAGCGTCCACTAATATGGGTAGCCTATCTGCAGGCCAACGGGAGGTTGAGGGAGGAATTAAAAGGGCCTTTTTTTGTCTATTGGGACC
Source organism: Danio tinwini (assembly GCA_903798205.1). Lineage (NCBI taxonomy): Eukaryota > Metazoa > Chordata > Actinopteri > Cypriniformes > Danionidae > Danio > Danio tinwini. The sequence goes on from CAIGQZ010034910.1 coordinate 3,039,395, forward strand.
CAAGAAATGGAGGAAAAACTACTATAAATTTGGCAGGAGCACCCATGTCTGTTTGACATGTCATCTGAGCAAGACCACAACCGGGTCGAAAAAGAAAAAAGTTGAAGAGAAATTTTATTCCCTTCAAAACACAGGTGAGCAAAATAAGTACATTCTCTACCCCACTAAAGGCTTCTTTTTTATTATGTAGTTAATAACAAAAGATATACTATGTGACCTCGCGTGCATGGCACTTTTCACGTGTGTTTGGTTGTGAGACATAGTTTGTGGCTTTGTTTCAGACAAAGTTGTCGCCGATTCTTCCTTTTGTAAAGTCATGCAGTGTGAAACCCTCTGTCGCCGATCCATCTTGCAGTGTCAACACAGCAGGGACGGAATGCTACCCCAGATAGTCATGTACTGTGAAAACATATGTGACGTGAAAATTGTGCAGTCTGAACACAGCATTACACAGACTGATCATGAGACCTTAATGCACCTTCATAAGCCATGGGGGTTAATTTTGTTTTGCCTGAATTTTTTTTTTCACTCTTATGTTCTACTAGAGAAAAAAAACTAAGATCTTGGTTGGCCTGAGGTTAATAAATTAACAGCATTTTTTCATTTTGGGGTGAACTATCCCTTTAGATATTTCTGTAATGTGGTACTTATGCCTTTATATTATTGTGGTGTTTTACATTTGCACTCTTTAAATGAACAATTCCTTAAGTGTTAAAGAAGGTATTTTTGTTTACAGGTGTAAATTTATTTCTATCAGAAACTGTAAGATTATATCATATTAGCACTTAAGGAGTATTTATTTTTCACCTGTAATCTTTCCTAAAGGAATAGTCCAAAATTGACAAATTTGCTCATATATTTTGCAATCTAGTGTATAGAAGAGATTTCACTAAAACACTGTGTGTGAGAGAAACTAATTTGACCGAGTCAGTTAAAAAAAATCAACACAGGCTCATTTTGAAAACGTACCATCTTTCTGGAGTCTGCAAATTATTTAGCCAGAAGTAGGTACGGCTGCATTTCGTCATTAAAACAAACGCTACGGTGCAGTATGACAGCTTTCCTTTTCGCTCTTACCGGCTGACCGCTTACCTCCATATGGAGGGCTTTCCCGCTGTTACCAGTTTGTCCAGTTAGCTCATCATGTACGTCAGCGGACTTGAGATGCAGAGAGGAGTTGACAATGATGACAGGGTTCGAGTCTGGCGAAGCACAGTTCCAAAAAAGCAGGTAAGACAAAAAACAGAAGTCAAAAAATAAAGTAAACAAGTTAACAACAGGGTGAGAATGTGGTAATATGGGGTAAAAATCAGGCGAGGGTTTTTCTTTTTCTTGATTGCTTTTGGGTTGTCGGTTGGGTTTAGGAAAGTGGGTGGGCGATGGTCAATCGTGCTTTTGAAAACACTATTGGTTCGGTTTTGGGAAGAAGGAAGGTGGGTCAATCGATCAGTCAGTCAGTCGACAGCGGCCTCTGGTGGATTTACACAAGAACAGCAGGCACGAATGGCATTTGCATAAAAAAAGCATACACAGCCGCCTCTGGTGGAGTCGCAAAAACTGCAAAAAAACATACCTCCCGGGACATATTTGGCACTCTCCAGAAATGTATATATCAATACGTTTTCAGAATGAGCCTGGGTTGAAAAAAATTAACCCTGTGGTGACCTTTATATCAAATATACAAATTGATTTGATGTCAAAACCTTGACATCAATTTTACATCCACACTAAGGCTGAACAATATATAATTTGAGATGCAATGTATGTATCTGCAATAGTCATATCGCAGGAACAGATTATTTATTGAAGATTAAATGATAATGATATTATTTATTTATATATATATATTTTTTTTTTTATACGACAATGACCATGTTATCTTATATTTGATTGTTCAGTTTCTGTACATAAATACTGTTAAACTCCCCAGAAAACCATAAAACACTGTTTGTTTATTTATTTATTATTGCTAGTAATTTATTATATTTTGTGAAGATGCACTGCATAGAAAAAAAGACTTGATTATCCCAGTCAGTCTAAATTAATGAAATGTTTCCAAATATAGTTGTTTAAATCATCTGGTCAAATTTTATTCATAATGAATCGCATTTATCGTGCAGCCCTAATGACCAGCAATATAACAACACAAAAAGTATTATTATATAAAAAAGATTATTCATCTAAAACAGTAGTTTCCAAAGTGGGGGTCGCGGGACAGTGAAGAGGGGTCGCTTGGTGAGTTCCAAAAATCGAATTCATTTTATTAAACCATTAGAATGACCATATTTTATCCATAACCTGCTGAAGATAAAAATAGTAGTTTATAGTTACAGCCTTTTGAGGGGTTTTTTTCTATTGGATTGTGACCCTTGGGGTGGTTACATTATATTAAAGACACAGCAATATCTTCAGATGCAGCAGATTGATTTAATGGCACCAGGTTAAACATTCTGACACATTTACATATACATTTAAAAAAATTTAACGAAGAATAGACTTCAGCCTATTGGTGTGTGTGTGCCGTTGCATGCAAGTTTTCTATGTTTAGAACCACCTCAGAAGATATTGGAGGTCGCAAGTCACTGGTATTAGGGCTGGGCAATTAATCGAAAAGTAATCGAAATCAACATTCAAAACCTATAATCGATCAAAAATTTCCATGTAAATTTTTTTAGCCTAATTTATACTTATTATATTATGATTTATGCTTATTGTATTATTCTGATATTATACTTCTGCCAAGCGCACATTTTCAGTCGGCGCAGCCTTTGCATACCCGCACACCTCTCAAAAAAATGTAACTACAAGTCAAAACGACACGTAGCACAAGCTTTGTGATTGGGTCGGTTTGGTATCAGTGACGAGGGTGGGTGGCACAGAGAGCCACGTTTTAGGCAATGAGTGTTTTAATTTCAGTCGTTCAACATTGATGTTCAATAAATAATAATAGACAGTAGATAGTGTGTGTTTCCCTCAATTGTTTTAAAATCAAGTAATGCACCCTACATTCAAAAATCTCTCACTTATAATGTGAACATATTAACTGTACCAAACTTGCCATTTAACTATGACGGCAAAAACATAAAATAAATACATATAAAATAATCATTCATTAATCGTAATCAAGTTGTTCAATTAATCGCCCAGCCCTAACTGGTATTGTTATTTTGGGTGTCGCGGGCTAAAAAGTTTGAGAACCCCTGATCTAAAAGCTTCAAATCCAAATTTACACTGGATTTTTGTATCTCTACAATGCATGTAAACTACCTTGATGTCAAAATGACATCTAATATTGGCGTCAAAAATGAATTACAGAACAGAAACTTATCCGAATCTGCTCTGATAAAGGAGGGTATGAAAAATTTGAGCAAATTTTTACTTTTGGGTGAACTATTCCTTTAAAGTGATCAGCCAAATTGACCTTTACTTTCTTAGCAAGGCACCAAATTCTTTTTGTAAAAGTACGAGATCATTCTCCGCATGCTAACTTGTAGATATATCAAGGTTAACTGCCTCACATTTGTATAAAAGCTCACTTTTAAAGATCAACAAACATGTTACGCTCTCATACGCAATCGATATTTAAACTTTTGAACTCTGCTTATAGCTTTATGTATGTTTATATTAATGCTTACCTCATCTTAATTAACGTCAAGAGGTCGTAAGGAGCATGATTTTAGGATCGAGTAGACGTACATGGCACAAATAGAGGTTGGTAACTTCATCTGTGTAGAAGCCTCATCTGCTGAACGTGTTTATTTGTGCCTTGGCAATGTGTGTTTCTATAGTAAGACGGCAAACATATGACATTTAATTTGGTTAGTATTCACAATACTGTATTCCTGAAAATATACTCATTTAGAGCGCATGTTTCATCACTGCTAATAGCTGACAGCCAGTTTTATATTTGACTGTGAACTGAAAGTCACTTTAATCTGAATAAATGTATTTTTACATTAGTGACTGCCCACTAATTCTTTACAATGGCATTTCTGCAACAGCCGAATGGCCTGTGTGTCCCAATTTCTCAAAGCAATTTCCAAACACCCATCATCTTTTCATTTCTCCAGTAAATAGCGTACAGCAGATGACCTGTGACACCGAGAAATCTTTAATAGGATCACATTAAATGAAAGGATACAAAAGAGCTCCTCTGCTCAAATGAAAGTAAACACTAGGACCAGACATATAATCTGCATTTTTCACCATTCCAGCTATATTTTTTTTATTTTTAGTTTCTTTACGTTTAGTTTTTTCAAGTAATGAAACATGATTTGCTACTTGCCCAGGGTATATACAAGAATCAAAGAATGAAATTCAATCCCTGTTAAGTCATTTTTTAAGACTCTTTCCATCCATTTTAAGACCTCATTGCTGACATTTTAACTTATATATTTACTAAATACTGATTGTAAGAAACTAATCCTAAACTAAAACATTATTAATTCATTCATTTTCGGCTTATTCTCTTTATTAACCTGGGGTCGCCACAGCGGAATGAACCGCCAACTTATCCAGCACATGTTTTAGTGCAGCGGATGCCTTTCCAGCTGCAACCCATCCCTGGGAAACATCCATACACACTCATACACTACAGACAATTTTAGCATACCCAATTCACCTGTACTGCATGTCTTTGGACTGTGGAGGAAACCGGAACACCCGGAGGAAACCCACACAAACGCAGGGAGAACATGCAAACTCCACACAGAAATGCCAACTGGCCCAGCCAAGGCTCGAACCAGCAACCTTCTTGCTGTGAGGCGACAGCACTACCAACTGCGCCACTGCGTTGTCCAAAATTATTCATACAGTATAATGAATAAAAATGCTAAATCCAGCAGGTAGCACCTATAGTGCAGCAGGAATAACTGTGTTTCTCTGGTTACTGCAGTAAACAAGGCAGTATGATGTTAAATCTAGCAGTATTTTATCAATTTCCGAAAAACTACCCAAAAATTAAATTTAGACAAATTTTAGCATACTGTTATACCTTGTAAAACAGCATTTAAGACTTTTTAATACTTTAAGGGCTTTAATTTGTTCAAAATTATTTATTAACTTTTAATACTTTTTAAGACCCTACAGACACCCTGCTGCCAGTCATTGTCAGGTGGTAAAACACTCCTTATTGAGAGCGCCTGGTTCTGATTGGATAAAAACTTAGTCTTGCATCAGACAACAGTATTTTTGGTTAACTTTCCACTAATAGAAATTAATTTGGTCAGTTTTTAAACCCAGCGGTCACATTGATGTCAAAATGACATAAAAAAGCACTTTAAAAATCCAAATCAATTTGATGTCAAAACCTTGTCATGCATTTGACATCTACACATTGATGCCATTTTGACCATTAAAATAATGACAGAAAAAGTATTATAATATAGGGAATGTTATTATTCTAAAAGCTTCAATTCCAAATTTACACTAGATTTTGTATCCCTACAATCAGGGCTTGACAATAACTTTTTTATCACCAGCCACTGTGGCTAGTAGATTTCCAACATTACTAGCCACTCTGCTTTTTCACTAGCCACACTTTTGTTGTTAGGAAAATATATTTTATATGCATAAATTTGACTTTGACATACTAAAATTACTTGACTTAGATATTGTGTTATGTCCACATGCCTCCTCATTCATTTCACTTTTTGTGTGTGTTGTGTATGAGCTTTCTCAATGTGCATGAGCAAATGGGTTGTGCTGCATGGCAATTAATTTTTATTTCACATAAATTTTCAGGGCTCAAAATTAAGAATTTATCAAATTTACCTGACCACACCAAAAATAAATAAATTATTATTTCTTAGCCACAAATTTTAAGTGTGTCAAAACAAGCAAAATATAGCTGTATACATGCGCTTTTTTAATTCAATAAAACCTTTTTTTTCTTTTTTTTTGACATTTATTAAAGAACTATTGTCATGCATCTAAAATGTGCACAGTAATCTGTCCTGGCTAAAGGTCCCAGATCACAAGTTAACTAGGCCTACACATAAATGGGGAGTTAATCTCATATTAAAGCAAAGTTATTGTAAAAAGTGTTATTTCAAATATATTAACAAAAATAACTGTAAGCAAAAGAAAGCAGGTAAAAAAAACATACCGTGAGTGATAATGAAAGGATGATCACACGTACTCGGTTAATGTCAGGTCTGTTAATAATCTGGTAAAAGAATAACTGAAACGAAAGCAGTGACCGATGCTGCTTACAAAAATATTTTTTTTAAATCTTGAGCTCTTGAAAGCAGCAGGACTATGGGTGCACCATCATCTTTATAGCCAAACCCCGCTTTTAAGAAAACTACAATTTAAAAATTATTTTCAACAAGCCAAAGTGGCTAGTGGGAGTGTCTGCCTAAGCCAGGTGTTAATGTCAAGCCCTGCCTACAATGCATGTAAAGTACCTTGATGTCAAAATGACATCAAATTGACATCTAATATTGCTGTGAAAAATCAATTACAGGACAGTCATGCAATTTATTTTTGATGGGGGGAGGGTGACGCCAATGTTAGATGTCAAATTGATGTTGTTTTGACATCAATGTAGTGAATTTACATCAATTTGATTAGCATTTTTTACTTTTTTTGATGTCGTTTTGACATCAAGGTGCACTCAGGGAAAGCACACAAAGTTGAATGCTTTTATTTATTAGGAATGATTAAATTAATTAAAAGTGACAGCAAAGACTTATTTATTTTTAATAAATGCTGTTCTTTTGAATTTACAGACACACACAAAAATATCTTATGTCCCACACAAATATTACACGGCAAAACTTATTACAGTTTTAAGTAACAGTCTGGGCCTGTTTTCTATTTTAATGTATTTTCAAATTGAATTTAGTACCACTAAGTACCCATTACTAAAGTTTTCAATGTAATATGATCTCTCAGAAATCAACTAGTGTATAGTTACATTGCTGTATATTTGATCAAATAAATGCTCTCATCATGATAAGAGATTACTTTTTTTTATTCTGTAGACCCCCATAATATTAAATGGTAGTGTAGCTGGGGGCCAAGTAAAAAGAATTGTTCAACCATTATTATTCATTCAAAATCTGTGTACTCACACTTTCCATTTCATTTCAACCCAAAGAATTACTATTTTACACAATACTGATTGCCAATTTATCAGTGATAAAAATGTTTTAACATAGTATTACCTCATTTACCCCTTTTGGATTGATTAACAATAATCATATCAGAATATTAAAATAACAAACTTTGCTCTAAAATGTTTCCAGAGTAAATAAATCCATCTTCATTGCATAAACATTTATTTTCAAATGAAAATAAAAACAGATCAATTGTTCGTGCTGCAGAGGTTCGTCAATAAGCGTACATATTAATGTTGATCAGCAAAATTCTGTCCCCAAAGTGTGTGAAATCAGAAACATTTTTCTGACATTAATGTAACTTCAATAATTAATTTTACACAACAAAATTGTTACTACATGCCTGCCTGCCCTGCTCCAAAATGATCTGAACACAAACATGTAACATTACAAACAAATAATGTATATTTTAAGGGGTTTTAAAACACTCGTGGAGTCCTATTCCTTTACTAAAAAAAATCTAAGTATCTCCACCAAGTGAAAATAGACTCAAATACATTATTAAGGTAATCTGAGCAAACACCCACAGATCAGCATTTTTTTACAGAAAACTCAAAGTGAATCCAAAATAGCTCAGTATTTTAAGAAGGGACACCAAAAGTGCATCTGGTGAACAAAACAGGAAATAAATAAAAGTCTTTAGTACTGCATGTTATGGTTTTGTGACTGCAGGATCTGCTGAAGCTGTTCAAAGACTCGGTACACAAAGGAAATGCAAACAGGCCTCTATTCAATATCCACCCATAAATGTGCAGACTGCTGGTCTGGACAAAGGCTGTCTAAATATCCTGCACCCAGCAGCCTTTAGAATGTCATATTTTTCATCATTTTAGCACTCTCTCTCTCTCTCCCACACATGCAGGTACAATCACAGACTCGCACATATCCAGCGGTTTCCATAGCTCTAAGCATTTTTCAAAGTTTCTAAGACTGCATTTGAAGATTAAAGTTCAGCAACACGGACAAAAGAGCACTCCACATGAAACAAAGTTATCTTTATGTCTTCCAAGAAGCTCTAGTGGTCATGTTTGCGATAAGAGAGTAGGAAAGATGAGAGCTTGAGTGATTTTATGGTAAAGCTTTTCCTCCGAGGATGGTCTTTGGAATCTCATTTACCGTTATGAAAAAACATACAGCAAAGATAACATTTGGACGCTCTCTAAGTGTTTAGCATTTTGTTGCGATGGGCCTGCTTTAAATTCAGAATATATTCACATGTGACCGGCATAATTGCAAGTTAATGAGAGCGTACGCAAACTGTAAGACTACATATCCCATGACACGCCGCTTCACATTATCGTGCAAACTTGTTTTGCAAATGTTTGATTAAAAACGCCCCACTCCGCTCAACTTCAGCTAATGTATTTGCCAATTTAATGGATTTGTGTGAACATAAATAGCTTAAAAATTAATAAGCCATTATTATAATGTACAGTCAGGCAGAAAACATCAGCGTAAAAACTTCAAGTTTCAGACTTTCTGCAGTTAATGCATTTCAACTTTCAGTTTTTGGGGAAAAGATAGACAGCTGTCACTATAAAGTCTGAAAAATGAATCTATGCTGGAGTGATTGAGCTTCTGCTGTCAGCGGACGAGCATGTGTGTGTGTAAATGTGTGTGTGTGTACTTCCAGTAGCTGACGGACTGTTTAGGTTTCAACCTTTCCTGCCAGACTCATCACTGCGGCGCGTGGAAAAGATTTAACATTTTCCAAAGGTCATCCTGAGCTTTCAGAGATGGAGAAACATTGATAAAGTCAGAGGGATTATTTAATGTCTGATGAATTATTAAAAAGGCCTGTTTTGGTTTGAGCACTTCCGTCTGTCATGACTTACGGAGTTCACCTCACACATGACACATTCATCAAGCCCGTTTCACTTCAGTGCCATTCTGACTGGCGCAATTGTTAGAAAAACAATCATGTTCGGGGGGTTTTATGCACAATTATTATTCATGACCTTTATATGAAAAAAAAATATGATGAAAAAAATACAATGAAATGAGATGTTGTCACTGAGTTGTCAAAACATATCATTAGAGCAGCAGGAGACCTTGCGCTGCCTGAAAATGTGATTTTTATATATAAATATAACGTAGCAGGCATTAATATATAAAGTGAAATATATTCACTAATGCCAAATATAACTGCCAGGCTTCAAATCTGGACGCCAACTCGCCTCCCAACTGGATACGATCCAAGCGAGAGACTGATATAGGAAATATCCTTTTCCATGGTGACCTTCCAATAGTGAGACTTTATGAAACACCATTTTGTTTTATGTGCTTCATTAAAGCATATTAAACGAGATGGCTGTCCTTAGTGATATCAAACTAATGATTATGCTTATATTTGCAGGAACCTTCTCTCCCCTCAGACGTTACTGAATGCCTTTTTATTTGTTTTGTGCTAATGCGGCCATGTTTCACATTTATTGCATGTTAATTTATGTAAATAGAGAACTGTGGTGTGATTCCATATTCTAGAATTCATATCACAACTCCAAACCAGTGTTCATTTATAATGGACAGAATCCAAGTTATCAGAAAAACAATAATTTTGTTTACATTTGTTATATTTATATGAGATATTTATGAAATGTTAGAACTAATATTAATTTAATTTTCTGAATTAAATGTTTGCATGTTTTATATAAGCCTGCTCAGTGCAGTGCAATTATAACCTAGGTGGTTGCTAGAGGGTTGCAATGGGGATTTGGAAGTTGCTCAGGTGTGATTTTTTTTTCACAGACTTCAATAGAGTGTAAAAATCTTACGCCCCATTCACACGGGGCGTCAGCTTCAACGATTCCCATTCACTTTGAATGGGTGACGTCAGGCATTGCCGAACTGCATTGTGGATCCGTCGGCGCCACTTCAGAGGGTTGTTGCTAGATCGGATACGTTTGCGGCTGGAGGTTAACGAGAATTATTTATGTTATTTATAAAATTTCCGATTTGTTGTATTTTATTAACGTCTACCCCCACCCCAACCCTAAACCCAACCATCACAGAAGCGTAAAAACAGTAGTTGTACAGAGTATTATTTATCTTATCTATGAAATTACCCAATAAATTGTATTTTTTAACCCCTACCCTCACCCCAACCCTAAACCCAACCGTCACAGTACTGTAAAAATATAAATTATTGTTATACAGTGTCATAAAAAATGCTGCTATATTAATGTGCATATCGCACTTCCGGCTGGCCGTGTATCCGATCTAGACTTTACCGCTTCAGAGGCGTTTCTCTCTGCAGAAGTTGGGACTTGCTCAACTTTTCAAGCGCAGACGGAAGCGTCAGCCAATCAGATCGCTGTACGCAAATACACCAGCTCAGACAGTGGCCTATTGCTGACTAATTTCATTGGCTGATGCTGCTATGACGATCGCGTCAGCCCCAGCTTCAGACACACCCTCTGTCAAGAGTTGACGCTGAAGCCCCGTGAGATTGGGGCGGTAATGGTTCTGTGGTTCTCATTTATGAAATCTGATCTTTATTTTGTATTTTTTACTGGATTCAAGTCAGGTAATTGGTTGGGCCATTCTATAGCAGTGTTGGGGAAAGTTACTTTTGAAAGTATAGTGCATTGCAATATTGAGTTACTTCCCTAAAAAAGTAATTAATTGTGTTACTTAGTTACTTTTTTATGGAAAGTAATGCATTATATTACTTTTAAGTTACTTTTGCATTACTTTTCCTTACCTGGCTGAGGTTTGATCTCGTTCAGAACTTGCAGGTGTTTTTTCACCTTTTTTATCGAGAAGCTCTGCATTTAACAATCATCTGTAACCAACACCTTCATTATCTTTTAAAAAATGTAGGATAATATTATATTTTGGGAACTTTCTGAGCCCAGAGCTATACATGCTGTGTATACAGATTAATGACAGCATGTCATGTGTTTGCTACTTTCTGCCCGTTAAAATAAAGATTGCAATAAAGCCCAAGAATACTAACAAGAAAAAAATATATATTAGGGCAAAAAACTAATTTTTAACCTTTAAAATGTTTAATAACAAAATAAACAGTAAGACGATAAAAAACATCCCCGAAACAAAATAATTTTTTGAGCTTTATACATTGAATAAATTGCATCACGTGGCCTTAAAAATGTGTAAATTGTTTCTCAAAAGAGAAAAAAATCTTACTATATTACAAAACGTAGTTGCTTCTACAGTAGACATTGGCTGCATCTCCTCAACAATAACAGCAAAAACCTTTTAGGTCAAATTTTTTTTTTTTTTCCTGGAGAACATGAACTGATGACAATCATTTGTTGTTTAGCTGGAGATACGGTGCAGGTGTAGTGCTTTGCATCCAGTTTAGTTTTTTTAGGGTTTTTTTCTATGTCGTTTTTCTTGCAGTTGTCAAGAGTTTTACTCGCACATACTCTATACTTAACAACAATTCACTTCTTTTCTTCGATGAGTTCAAAATCACAAGAATCCATTGCAAAAATGTAAGTCTCCGGCCAGCCATTGTTTCTGTTTCTGACTGTCTATAGTAATGATGGACAATTCATAAATGAATCATTTGTTTTTAAACGGATCTTCTACGTGAACTGGTTGAACCAGTTCATTAAATTGAAGTTGTTGTGAAACAGTTAAATTGTTGTGAAACAGTTTGCGTCTTCAGTACTAACAGGCCGGATACCCCCTCTGACTCAAAATAAACTAATATCCTAAGTTATTCAGTTACTAGAACAGTACACGGACTCATCTGCTGTGAATAAAAGAGACCTGATGATGATGATTGGTGCAAGCCAACTGTCTGTTCCCTCACAGCACTCTTTCTCATAGAGTGTGTGATTCAACCTGACTGAGGTAATTTTTATTCCGCAATATATTTAGTAAAAGCTAATTAAGCAAGCTAAAAAGTAACTCGCGTTACATTTTTTTAAAGTAACTCAAATAATGTTACTTGTTTTTAAAAGTGATGAGTTATATTACTCGTTATTTTAGAAAAGTAATATTATTACGTAATGCACATTACCCTCAACACTGTTCTACAGCTTGATTTTCTTTCTCTGAAAGTACTTGATAGTTTACTTGGCTGTGTTTTGGATCATTGTCTTGCTGTAATGTCCACCCTGGTTTCATCTTCATCATCTACATGATAATGTAGATGTTGGACTGAAGCAGTCAATATTAATATACAATGACGAAGGTCAGAGGGTTGCTGCAGAACTACTGAGAGATTTCAGGCACTGTCTGGGCTTTCACTGCCTTTCTACAGCTTCCTTCATATGTTCAATACTTTTTCCCGGTGTCTTTTCATTTTATTACACATAACGTCCCTTTATTTGTAAACTAATTAGCTTTCTTTTCGTTGCATATATGAATATCTTTGGATATTACCAACATCTGGTGAAAATTCCAAGTCAACAGCATCTTTAGAAATATTTTTTCTGCGAAAAAATGGTGACAGGTTCAATACTTATTTCCCCACTGTATTTTGAAAACAAGAGGTTTGTAGTAAGAGACTTAAAAATAATTTTTTGAAGTGTAAGTGTGCGTAGTTTAGTGTTGTAGGTAAATCTTGAGATAACTAGCAGTGAATTAATCTTTCAGGTTTTGACGTGATTCCTGCATTGCTTTATTACTGAGTGCATCTTTAATTAAAGTGAAAATGTATGCAAATCGCTTTCACACCAAACTACACCTGCTATTATTTCATCCGTCTTACCTTACTTTAATTTACACTTTCATATAATCTCTGTGCGTTTAGAGACTTGCTTGATTCTCATCTGGAATTGATAATAGAGAGATTACAAATATTGACTTCCGATGCTAAGAGATGCAATAATAAGTGCAAACATTCAGCTTCAGTTTCCCTGTGTGCAGTTTATATTTGATATTCATGCTGCGCAGGTTGGATCCCCCAATCACTTGTGTATCACTGCTGTTAATAAAATATACTGTGATTGTATTTGCCGTCATTGTAAATTATGCACTGAATTATGCATTGTGTTTGAACATGATAAAGGCAGGACTGGCTGAGGTGTACAGCCAGCTGCATCAAAGGGAAAAGTCACTGTGCAGCAAGTTTTCAAAAGCACACACACATACAATATCTCATCAGTAAAAAGGCAAATGTGACTGTCCTACTACTTGTGTTTGCTGTATTACATTTAGAAATGTAGAAATTATAAACTAAAACTAGTTTACAAACCCTGTAAAAGTCTGTTATACCCATAAACATTCTCATGTATATGAAAATAATTGTTTTAAATATGCATACCTAAAGACGTTCTTAAAAATAGCTAAAATATTTATAGGGATCTTGTAAGTGTATGATAAATGCAGGAAAAAAGGGCATTACCACTTTTTTTTATCGGTTTCATTGTGGTTGCTAGGGAATTATTAATGATTGTTACCCCACAAGTGATTGTTATTGTTCTTTATTGGCTAGGTCAAAATAATCCAATTCATTATTATGACTTATTACAGTTATATTCAAATGGTGGCTCAGTGGTTAGCACTGTCGCCTCACAGCAAGAAGGTCGCTGGTTCGAGTCCCGGCTAGGCCAGTTGGCATTTCTGTGTGGAGTTTGCATGCTCTCCCTGTGTTTGGCATGGGTTTCCTTCAGGTGCTTTCCCACAGTCCAAACACGAAGGTCTGTGTTTCCCCCACAGTCCAAACACACGCGCTATAGGTGAATTGGGTAAACAAAATTGGTCATAGTGTATGAGTGTGTGAATTAGAGTATGGGTGTCTCCCAGTACTGGGTTGTGGCTGGAAGGGCATCTGCTGCGTAAAACATATGCTGGAATAGTTGGTGTTTCATTCCGCTGTGGCGACCCTGATATATAAGGGCATAAGCCGACGTAAAAGGAAATGAAATATTACTTAAGATTTAGTTTTTAAGTGAATGCTGTTTTCTATGACAGAATAAATACAAGTTTAAATATATTTTAATCAAAAAAAATCATTTTAAAATGTAAGAATAAATTTTTTTCATATTTCTTGGTGAACATAGAATTTTCTTTTTATATATAATTTAAAAAATCTTACTATCCCCAAACGTTTAAGCAGTACTCTATGTCTGTGTATAATTTTTCCAGTTTTAATCATCCAGCAGAAGCAGTAAAATTGCAGTAAAGCTTCACAGCTTTTCTCTGTACATTACAATGACTTGTGTCAAACCTTTTTTTTTTGCTGTGATTCACAGAAAGCACACACTTAAATGACATTCAGTGTAACAATAGCATATACATCAAAACAGCTATAATAACAAGCATAATTTGATTACATTAAAAACACCAGTACACAGAAACATTGCATTTAGCATGTCTTCTATATAAAGATATATATATATAGAAGAC
>CAIGQZ010034910.1:3054241-3064737 GCA_903798205.1 Danio tinwini
ACACACACATGCGTGTGTGTGTGTGTGTGTGTGTGTGTGTGTGTGTGTGTGTGTGTGTGTGTAAAATCACCTTTGTAAATCAAATTTAATGCAGGTACCTAAATGGGACTCCAGCAGGCACCTTGTTGTCAAAATGACATCAGAAAGCATGAGAAAATCATGTCAAAAATGAAAATAGAAGTCAAAAAGTCAAAACCATGACATCCATTTGACATCAACACACTGATGCCCTTTTGACCACCAAAATAACGACACAAAAAGTATAATATATGAAAAGTTTTCTGAAAGCTTCAATTACAAATTAATTTACTATTTTGCATCCCTACACTAAACTACCTTAATGTTAAAATTACATCAAATTGACATCTAAAACGGCATCAAAAATCGATTACAAGACCTCCAATCGATGCTTGATGCCAATGCTAGATGTCAATTTTATGTCATTTTTACATCAATGTAGTCAACTGACATCCAATCGATTTGCATTTTGGCGCCAATGATAGATGTCAATGTGATATCATTTTGTAGTCAAAGGACATAAAAGCAATTGCCTTTTTGACATGTTTTTTATACCATTCGACGTCAAGGTGCCTGCTGGGAAATCTTATTTTTACTCTCATCACCTTACAACAGCTGATATGAGGTATGTTTGATGTCCATGCATTACATTAAACATACCAATAGTCAGGCAATGAAGTACAGCCAATACTGCAAAAGCAATACCTCCCTTATGAAGCATCACTAACGATCTCAAGTGTCTTAATCTCCATTTACTGACCTGGAAACAGTTTAAAGACTTAAATCAGGACTTGTGAGTCCAGGTGCATCAGAGCCACGAGGGCCTACCAGGAGCCCTGGGAAATAAACAGCTGCCCTTCATGCTCTTTTATCATCATTTCCATTACATCAAGCAGCTCGTTATCCACAGTGTTTTTATTAAGTCTGCGGTTAATGTTGAGCGTCCGCTAAGTGAAACGACTCATGATTAATGCAGTGGAGCACCATTTTCAGGTCTGCGGACTAAGTCACAAAATCGCAGCACACAGGGACGCAGAGGAGTGAATCAATCCTCACTAGTGCACATTTTCTCTACTGACTCCCTAGTGTGTGTGTTAGGGAGGAGTCCGGTCTGACTAATGACTGTCTCCAGTGTCCTATACAGGGACTATACACACACACATAAAGCGTCACAGCGGACACATCTCCTCACGCACACATGTTAACTCCTACTCTGTGACTAATGATGGTGTCTTATGGCCCATACAAGGGTCAGTAAATCAATTACACATTCTAATAAAGAAGCAGACACATCTCTCTCAGCCTGTCACCACTGATATATTACACATACTATGAGCGAGATTGTGTGCGTGTGTATATGTATGGTAATGCTCCACTGAGGACTTTCAGACTCCCACTCCACACCATGGACTGTGATGGAATTATACTGAATAATAATGACAACTAACTACCAACCTAAATCACATCAATGCCATCAAACTGCAAAGCTAACATCTGCTCATTGTTTATTTTACCGCTATAAATCATCTTTAATTAGTGCTGAAAGATGATGTACATTTCATGTGTTCATTTAGATGAATTTCATCTATGCAAGCGTAAAGACAAACTGCTGCTGCTGCTTTCTTACCACATAACTGATTGTAATTGCACCATGATAGTTTCTATATTATAATAGCAGAGTGACTTACTGAGAGCTGATGATGTTTCCAACCAGGGTTTTCACAAATGTCCAAAACCTATAAAAAGAGTGCATGTTAAAATATAGATGAAATAAGAAAATTAAATTTCACTCACAAAATTTTGTGTTGATTGACTTTTTTTTCTTCAATTAAACATTAAAGGGCACCTATGATGAAAATCATCTTTTGGAAGCTGTTTGGACAAAACTGTGTGTCCACAGTCATATTGGAGTGATATAAACACAATAAGCCTCTTTTTAAAAAATTTCCTGACGTTAAAATAGGATCCAAATTACAGTGATTCTGAGGCCCACCACAACATGACGTAGGAGTGCGGCTTTCCCTACCCACCAAATTGATTGACAGGCGCCATGTCTCAATAATAACATGTATACGTATGTCCACAGAACATTTTTTGCAAAGAAACAGAATTAAAATATGTTAAAACTCTCTGTGATCATCTGCACCTCATTAATTAAATTTATAAGTTTAAAACGTTTTTAAAACAGAGCAGGTTTGTAATAAGGCCAGTAAAATCGATGTAATTCTTAACCACTATAATCGCCATGGCCGCATGGTGTCAGTAAACATGCACATATGTATGCTGTTCATTTGTGTGAGACTCATTGTTTCAGAAAGGCTTGAACAGACTCTACTGCAAATACATCAAATAAACGTACTTATTATTTTTGACTTGTGTCCTTATTTCAGCTTTATCCGTGTCTGTCTCTATCACTGACTGCTGTTTATCTGACGTAATGCAGGAGAAGCAGACACGCATGTCAGAGCGGTGGGCGGGGAGAAGCAGCACATTTGGATTTAAAGCCACAGGCTACAAAAACAGCTACATTGTGATCAGACACCAAAATTGGCAGACTCTACATTCTATAATAAATAATCTGATGGGTATTTTAAGCTGAAACTTTACAAACACATTGTGGAGTCACCAAAGTCTTATCTTACATCTTGTAAAAGGGGTAAAATAGGTGCCCTTTAAAGTTTTTTTCTTTGGCTTAATATTTTGTTTTTGGTGATTCATAAAATGCAATGTATTGTCATGAGCCATGTTTTGTCCTGACTCTCAACATGCTGTTAGCCCTTTACTTGCATTTTATAAAACTCCAAAAAACACAGTTTCAGCTAAATATCTTCTTTAACGTTCAGCTGAAAAAAAGTCACCTACATCTTGAATGGCAATTTTTCCACCACATTAACCTACATTTTAGGCTAAAACAAGCCTTTAGGTGGACACTACTTTTTCTTAATTAATTTCGTGAATTTAACAAATGTATGTTAGTTTTGATTATTACTGTAATTACAATGTATTTTATTAATTAATTTTAAATTATTTAATTTATTTGTTTATTCATTTACTTTGGGCAGCACGGTGGCGCACTGGGTAGCACAATCACCTCACAGCAAGAAGGTCACTGGTTCGAGCCCTGGCTGGGTCAGTTGGTATTTCTGTGTGGAGTTTGCATGTTTTCCCAGGTTCGCGTGGGTTTCCTCTGGGTGCTCCGGTTTCCCCCACAAGTCCAAAAACATGTGATATAGGTGAATTGTGTAAGCTAAATTGTCTGTAGTGTATGTGTGTGAATGACAGTGTACGGATGTTCCACTGTGGCGACCCCAGATTAAAAAAGGGACTAAGCCGAAAAGAAAATTAATTAATTAATTAATTTATTTACTATTTTAAACTACCATTTAGGTAAAAATCTGGATACTTCTTTGTCATTTGATGAAAAGTTCAATAGAACTATTTTCAAATTTTAGAAATATCTTTATGGTCTATAACAAAATTATTAATCTTACTGAGCTCAAACCTTTGACTATACATGTACCTTCATTGCTTTCATCTACCTCAAATTAAATTCGATGTTCATTCATTTATTTTCCTTCGGCTTAGTCCCTTTATTCATCAGGGTTCGCCACAGCGAACTTATCCAGCATATGTTTTACACAGCAGATGCAATTTCAGCTGCAACCCAGTTCTGTGAAACACCCATACACACTCATTTACTCACATATACTATGGCCAATGTAGTTTATTCAATTTACCTATAGCTCATGTCTTTGGACTGTAGGGAAAAACCCAGAGCACCCAGAGGAAACCCACACGAACATAGGGAGAACATGCAAACTCCACACAGAAATGCCAACTGACCCAGCCAGGACTCGAACCAGCGACGTTCTTGCTGTGAGACGTCCACTGAGCCACTGTGTCGCCCAGTTTTCAGTGTCTATTAAAAAAAACTTCTATAATGAAACAATTTTTACTCAGAAATTATATTTATTTATTCAGAAGTAATTAAAGTTCAGTTTGAAACAATTTTTTTAATTAATTATTAGTTTGCCACCCTTTTAGAAAGACTCAACTGGTTAAATACATTACTTTGCCAGCTTTTTAATGTTTTTTCTTTGCAAAACAACAATGTTTCCAACTTTTCACATCAGACAATTTGCTTATTATTAAAAACATTTCCAGTTTCTGGAGCTGCCAATGTTTTCTGGAGGCTATAAAAAAATTATATTGGTATAAAACTATTAATGTGTTAAGCAGCATACAACAGCATCTCTTTTAATCATGTTTGATTAAGTCACATCAAATTTAAGGAACTGGATGAACATGCAGTGACATCTAGTGACATAGCATTATATCCTAAAGTGAATATACCTACATAAACCATTTTACTATTGAGATGGTTTCAGGAATAGTAGGCCTATACCTTTCAAATGATTAATTAAAACCAAGTAAACAATACCTCCATTATATATTCTCTACAGATTAAACCCCAGCAAAAACCATAAACTGTGTCTAGTTAACCGCACTGATTTACACCTGCAAGCCTTGTAAACAATTCGCCATTTATTTGTTTGCATATTCACAAATCTTAGCCATCGGAGAGGTCATTAACCTCTGCTGGTGTCGAACTTTAATAGCGGTTTGTCAGCAACAACACTGCTTACTCAAAACATCGCTTTAGGGCAATTTTCTCCCCCATTCTGAACTGCTGCAATTCGTGTATGACTAATACGCTATGGGTCATGACTGCAATGTGGAGTAATGAGCTGCCAACCCCTGTAGACTGTGTTATCCATAAACAGTCACAAGCCAAAACATGTTAGTTTAAAGGCAGTGCAGCTGAGGGCAGCGGGTATAGCGAGAGGGAATGAGAAACCGTGGTTTTCTAGGGAACAAGAATTACAGTAAGGTCGCGGAAGTCGCAATGTGCCCAGAGCTCGAATAAACTACTAACCTATTTAAATCCGAGCGCTTGATGTATTACAACAATGTAACCAGGCTCCAGACAGCAGGCTACAGTCCAGACAACAAGTGAAACATGAGCTAAGGTTTCAACAAGTCTTTTAGTATACAGGTGTTGTGATATTAATGAGGGAAAATATCATTTGTGAATCATTTAGTATTTATGATCAATTTACCATGTACTGCTTCTCAATTACATGTTGTGTTATAGCTAAAACGCACACACACTCAAAACCAAATGATTTTGCTGCTTGTTCAAACTACTTTTTTTAAAAACTAGATTTTTTATGGTCAACCCAATTGAGGTTGGGTTGACCATAAAATTTGTTTTATGTTCAATCTACTTAAATTTGTTTAGTGAACTTAATCGATTTGTGTTGGAACCCTGCATTTTTTACAGTGCAGGAGGATTATACTGTTTCCGGAGAAGTTGGAAGGTGATCGGGACCAATGTGTGAAATTTGATAGTTTGACTTTATTTTGTGGTAATACTTTTTTTTTGTATGTAACATTTCTGTGATTAAAACAACTGTGTAAGGGCGTACTTACACTATGCTATCCGAACCATGCCCAGGTCCGTTTCCCGGATCGTTTGAGAAGTGTGAGTGCTCCGAATCGGGCTCAGGCACGGTTCAATTGGTGGCCCTGGCCCGGTTGGAAGAGGTGGGCCTGAGCGCAGTTTACTTGGGCTCGGTACGCTTGCAGTGTGAGTGCAAGCGTGCCTGAGCCCGAAACTGAAAGCTAGATGTGACTTTTAAAAGGGACTGTTTGATATGGATTAATTAATCATTCGTATTGTTTAATGATTGCAAACTGTCGTAGATTATTAAAGATGCAAACCCCTCACTGCATGACAGCTGCATCTTCAGCAAACCTCCTAATTCCTGCAGCATGAGGACTTTATGATTGTTTATAAGCGTCAAAGTGATCTGTTCGGCGAAATATTTGACTGCGTGTCACCGTATATCAAACGACTTAAACAATATAACTAAAGAAATCTCCACTGTGCTGAGCGAGAGCGCTTACTGAACAGAGCATCATCGATGACGTAAGTGTACCCAGACCAGAATGTAATGTGAGTGCGGGCCGTCAGGCAAGATGGAAGGGGGGACAAGCGTGCTTTGGCCCGGTTCAAGGCAACTGTACATAGTGTGAGTACGCCCTAAATCAAGGCCAAAAGTCTTTCAATGAAATGTGTGAAATTTGATCTTGTCAATGCATCCACAAGCACAACAGCCAGTGATATGCTTACAAAACATGAGAATAATATGTTATTCGTGAAAGATAGCACAATGGCATACTGGAAAATGTGTATGCTAACATCAGACATTATAGCGATTTCCATAAAAATGGCCAAACTGTGCACATCTATGCATACAAAAGAAAATCAAAAGTGAGTTGGCTGTGCGTCTGCAACGGTGGCTACTCATGTATGAATATCTGTCTGAAATAGATATTTGCCAGGGTTTCTGCCAAACATAAAACAAGACAAAGATGGCAACTATAAGAACTAAAAAGGCACTATAATTTTAAAATCTTTAGCCTAATATTTAGTTAAAGGGATAGTTCACACATAAATTGTCGTAATTTACTCATCCACTACTTGTTCCAATCCTGTTTTGAGTTTCTGTTGAACACAAAGGAGAATATACTGAAAAATGTTAGGGGGGAAAGCAGCCATTCACAATTGTTTGTTTGTTTGGAGGTTGGATTGGTATGTGGATGTCAATAGCTTTTTTCTCCAACATTCTTCAGAATATTTTGTTTTGCAAAGTAAGAAATTCATAACCACTTGAGTGTGAGCAAATGGTGAGGACATTTTTAGGTGAACTATCCTTTTAATTCCTATAACGCAGATTAACACTTTTTTTTACCTGCCGAATGTTATCCCAGATCTTTGGGAATTCAATTTATTGGCCAGTCTTTACAACCAGATGCTGTGGAATGTTTTGGAATCTTGGAAAATTACAGAATTATTTGTGAGTTATGTTTGTATATTTATATGCCAATTTACCATTACATCACTTATGCAAATATTATCTCAAATACAGTTCTGGCTTTTGCATGCTTTGACAGTCAAATTATATGGCTTTCACACTGAAAAAAAATATCTGCTAAATTGTTGCAAACTATTTATATGGAGGACATCATAGTGGTGCAGTGGGTAGCACAATCGCCTCACAGCAAGAAGGTCACTGCTTCGAGCCTCGGCTGGGTAAGTTGGCATTTTTGTGTGGAGTTTGCATGTTCTCCCCTTGTTCGCGTGGTTTTCCTCCGGGTGCTCTGGTTTCATCCACAAGTCCAAAGACATGTGGTATAGGTGAATTGGGTAAGACATTTCCTGGAAACATAACATATGCTGGATAAGTTGGTGGTTCATTTCGCTGTGGTGACCCCATATTAATAAAGGGACTAAGCCGAAAAGAAAATGGGCTCTATGGGCTGAATTTAAACAAATTAAATTTAGTAATGTTCATCTTAAATTGTTTGTTTAAATTCAGCCCAAATAAACTTTAAAAAAATTTAATCTAAGGAATCATCTTTGAATAAATTTTTTTCAGTGCATTTAAAAATGCTTGGTCCTGATTGGAGGGCGTACCGCTCAGGTGATTTCCCAAATCACATACAACCTCTAAGCATTTCATGAATCACATCACAGACACCACAAATTGGCACTATCAATTAACAAGAACTTCTTTTTCCGAATATGGCAAAAACAAAAAGTCATAAAGCCAAAAACTCATGTCATGTTGCAATTATCATTATTAATAGAAATGTACTACTTAATGTTCATGTTTTCGATTTCAGAGTTATGTCTTTCTTTGACAACTTAATTAATCCCAAAAATGAAGCTGTGTAATCTGATTAATCAGTAAACAACGCCAGCACAAGCAACAGTTGTCATGCAAATCTGTTATTAATAAATATCCATAAAATGTAAAAATTTACCTTTGTTTACCAGTTTACTGATTCTACAGGGACATATTACAAGTTAGAATCTCATAATTACATCTTTGAAACTATCAAACATTGCATCTCACTAATATCTCAATGTTCTTTACTTCAACAAAAATTAACTACATTGATTACCATTAACTGGCCTACAAATTAACAATAATGTTCTGTTTATGGGCTGTGCTAGTAGGCATTTCTCTGTGGAGTTTTCATGTTCTCCCAGTGTTCGTGTGGTGGGTTTACTCCGGTGCTCCGGTTTACCCCACAGTCCAAAGACATGTGTGTTTGAATGTGAGAGTGTATTGGTTAGGGCTGTGCGATTTGGGAAAAATATTGAATTGCGATTTCTTTGACAGAAATTGCAATTTCAATTTGATTTGCAATTTAATGTGTGGTCAAGCTTCAGCTCAATAATGACTGGAAGGGCATCCACTGTGTAAAACATATGCTGGATAAGTTAGCGGTTCATTCCGCTGTGGCGACCCCTGATGAATAAAGGGACTAAGCCGAAGAAAAACGAATGAATAATTGTTCTGTTTATTATAAGTTAAATTGTCTGTTACTTTAAACATTTAAGCTCTTTAATGTAGTGTGGATTCTGATTCGCTGTCAGTGTTACTATTATTTTTTTAAATGGAGCAAAAATGTTGCTACACAAAATTATTTCAACAGAATAATTCCTCTGTGTGAATAAGCTAAATTGGCCGTAGTGTATGTGTGTGAATGCAAGAGTGTATGGGTGTTTCCCAGTGTTGGGTTGCAGCTGGCAGGGCATTAATCAATTGGTGGTTCATTCCGCTGTTGCGACCCCTGATTAATAAAGGGACTAAGCTGAAAAGAAAATGAATGAATAAATTAATTCTTCTGTGTCCTTATCCTTATAATTGTGGTGTGTAGACTTTTATGCTAACGAAACCCTAATAAAACTTAGGTTTTGTTCATTATTTGGTTTTAACAGGCCTTCAGAGAGCCATTCCAGTCATTACTTTCAAATTGGCGACGTGAAAGTTCCTCGTTCCAAACATTTCTGAAATGCACCATTATGACTGACGTGAGCACAGCCGATTAGCCATGATTTATCACAAGGTCTACAAATCCCCAGCCTTGACCTCTCACCCCTTTTTAATAACGTATGTACCAAAGCACCAAAGGCAAGCGAAACACATTTATACTTAGAGCTGGAGTTGAAAAAGCAGGTGTAAATAATCTGCACCAAACAATCGGAGGGCATCTGTCACATCAATCTGAGTGGGAATCGGGGAAAGACAGAATAGATGGCTGCGGATGGAGGATGTTTTATTCTTTTTGTTCTTGTGCTGAAGAGCAGCCTTGAATTATTATGATATGAGCACATAAGAGCATGCTTGAAAGTATGAATACACACACATCTGTATTTGACACGAAACAGGGTGATGTGAACATGATTGTGTGAGTGTGGTTTCAGCTTTGACTGCGATTGGGGGGGACAAATGTCATTAAGGATGGTAAAATGTTAATTATGCTAAACAATGTTTTATGTAAATATGCTAAATGGTTTCTGTTGAACGGTATGATCGAGGCAATGTGTGCACTAAAGACAAAGGTGGGACAGACACTGTATGCTGTAACTAATATTTACACAGGTAACTCACAACAGGACAAAGAGAGAGCGTGGGAGAGATTGATTTGATGCCCCAGGCATTGTCCTGCTTTCATTTGTTGGTTTCAGGGTTCAGATGATTCAAGAGTGGGCCAGCGGCTGCAGGGACTGGAAGTAATTGAATAAGCTGAACTCTTACACCTCTCTAAGTGATTACCTTTAAGTCCTTACGCATCTAATTCTGTCTGTGTTTGAGGTTTGGCCATTGAAATGTTAATATGACATACAAAAAAATATATATATTCATGAAAATATAAAGTATATTCATGAGCATCCATTCAGTCAAGTTTAATTAATAGATAGCAGTCATGAGAGATGTTGTAACTCCAGTAATAACGGGCTCATTAAACAGAACATCATTAAGTCTGTACTGCCACCTAGTGTGTCGAATAAGCGTTGCATGCATAATACCATTAGTAGACCTAATGTTTAAAAAAATTACAGTTTTTCCCAATTGTTTACACACAATTACTTGTACTTCAGACACAATGACTACAACATGTAACTGATGCATTAACCCCCCTGAAACAATTCTGCTAAACTACAAGCACAATTCCTGCTTGATACTCAAATTGCAGATTTAAAACACACTTTTTTCAAAACACTACACACAATTCTCTGCATTTGGCACAATTTTCATGCAGAAAATCTCATGTTTTCACAGGGAACACACTGTCATTCACAATTGTAAAGTCAGTTGTCCTACTTTGCATACTAACTCATCACATAGGTAAACACTGGTCACACATAATTGCAATTTAGAAATCAGAGCTCATCTCATATTCTCCATTTCTCAATCCTATTGAGGATTATTTTTCTGGCTGGGGATGGAAAGTGTATGACCGAAATCCACACTTTTTTTTTTTTTTTTTTTTTACTGTAACTATTCTGTAAACACTTCTGTTGATGGCATATGTGGACCACGTTATGTGCAACTTTG
>CAIGQZ010034910.1:3089500-3108936 GCA_903798205.1 Danio tinwini
TATATATGCTCTCAGTATAAATGAGTACACCCCCTTTGAAAAGTAACAGTTTGAAAAATATTTCAATGAAAACAGACAATTTCCAAAATGTTGACAAGAGTAAGCTTACTATATCTGGTATGTAAAATATATTTTTTTACTTATAACACAAAAGTAAGGTTAACAAAATAACTTAGATTACTATTTTATTTTTTTGTTTTACTCAAATTAGGGTGATACAAAAATGAGTATACCCCACAAAAAAAAACTAATTTATCTAGTTTGTATAGCCTCCATGATTTTTAATGACAGCATTAAAAATGATGAATAAAAAAATGATGAATTTAAGTGTCAGAATTCAATCATTTTGGACAAAGTGGCTTTTTACATAAAAGCTTTATTAGTCTTTTTTTAACAGACAACACTGGAAAAAAATACTATATACTATTATAACATAATACTGCAACCAAAAGTATCAACAAAGTCTGTTATCAACAAATTTTAAGTAATGTTAATTTAATTTAAACATGACACTATTAATTTCTATTATACCAGTGTGTAAACTATTAAGTGAAAGTCATTTAAAGTAATTTCACCTAAAAGTGACAGTTTTAAGTAAACAAAAATGGTTAAAATACATTAAACAAGTCTGTAAAATTAACTATAAAAATATATATTTGATTATTTAAAATAATTTGAATATTAAATTAAAAATGCCTTTGATAGTAAGTGTTGTATTGGCGTCTTTCAGGTTGTATTTCAGATTTAATGCGCCTTTTAAATTGATAAATAAAAAACAAAGTTGCGGTTTGCCATCGCAACAGCAATAATATCCAATGGACGGCCAATCGCTTTCATTCCAAAATGGCGGAATCGCGGGGCTGTTGCTGGGCGCTGCTGTTGCAATGGAACATTCTACTGAGTGTCACCTCTTGGTGATTCTAAGCTCTTTGGTACAGTAGGCAACGTTTGTCAAACATTTTGTAGAATAACATTTGTTTGGGTTTGTTATATATTTAAAAAGAAAGAGAAAATGTTCACTTTACGAGGTTTCATTTAAAAGGCACCTAGGTTACCACTTTTTCCAGATTTAAAAAAATCTTTTGTGTCTCCAGAATGTGTCTGTAAAGTTTCAGCTCAAAACACCCATTAGAGTTTTTATTATACCTTTCATAAGTTTCTATTTTATAGCTCTGAGCAGCAGGTAGCGGTTTTTGTGAACTGTGCCTTTAAGGCTAGTCCTTCACGCCCACTGTTTCCACGTGCCTGTAAGTGTGCCTTAACCTCCTCCCTCGGCTGCGTCAGACAACAGACAGTCAGACAAGAAGAAAGCAGATCTCGCATACCGTTTGTGAGAAATACTACAGTAAGACCTTTACCAATGAGTATTTAATGCATTTGTTGTGGAGTTGCAACGATGAGCAACACACAATGTCCTTACAATACAAAGTTTTTGCACGCAAATGTGACAGGATACAGGTTAATTTCCACTGCTGTATGGATATCTGTTATGTTAATGTACAAAATAAACCTGATTTAACGTCCACAAACCGGGATTGAAGCATCTTCTTTTTATAATTGTTCTGACACGCGGCTGTGCTGATGAAGTAAAGCTGAAGTAAATGTCTGTAATTCATTAACATGCTCTGTTTTAAAACATTTTAAACTTGTAAAACTCACTCTTGATCACATTTGATAATGATTGATAATCCTAAACTGAACAGACCTTTTATTCCCGGTTGCTTTGCGCACGTCCTGTCTTGTTGATTTGATTTTTCACGTTACTACAGAGACATGTTAATACGCAGCTGTCAATCAATTCGGTGGGCGGGGGGACCGCACTCTTACGTCAAGTTGCGGTCATCTTAAAACCGCTCCAATTGGTCCACCGTTTTTATGTTGTTAAATTGATAAAAAAGGACTGGGTGTGTTTTTATCACCCCAACATGACTGTCTTTCTATACAGTCTATACTATATAGACTATGACTGTCTATACACTATACCTACACATATGTCTGTCCAAACAGCTTGAAAAGTAGATTTTTCACCATAGGTGCACTTTAAATGGCAGAAGATGCTGTCTGACAACGAGGGAAAAATGCCTTGTAGTAGCAGTGGTTTTCTATCCCATTAGATCGCATTTCTAAAAAATGATCAGTCCAGGAGGTGGTGCTAAACAACAGCAGTATTAGTTCAAAGACGTTAAAAGCAGGTCAAATAAATTAAAACTATCGTTTTAAAGCTGTCCGAATGTGACTCTTAATACACATCAGCTGCTGACTGGAAGTTCTTAGCATCCTCCTTGCGCATACACACAAAGAATAATGGGTAATTTTACATTCTAAGAAAAAGGTCTATACACATATATGCGAGACATTTCATCTTTTTAGACATTACAATACCAATATTTGAACTTTAGAACATTTTTTTTTTATTTTATACATTATATATATTTTGGACTAGAGTACACAGAAATGGATTGACAACCAAGTTTTCTTCTCTGTTCTGAATCATTTGCAGCTCATTTTAAACTCCGCCAATACATTTACAGAACAGCAAATCTGTCACTCAGCAATCATCTGTGTTTGTTTCTCTTCAGGTTAGCGCTCTGCTATCTGCAGGTGGCGTCAACAACCTGTGTGTGTTAGACAGAGCAAGTCTAAAAACAGCTCCGGCGAAAAATCCTGGTGGACAAATGCCAGACGGACAGATCAGATGGAGGGTTGGAGAGGCAGAATTTGAGTCACTTATGAGGATGTTAGATAACTTGGTGAGTGGGTTTTAAGCTAATCTCTACCAGACATGTTAGCAGCAATTAAATGCTGTCTTTCTGACCTTAATATTTAACAGTAAACAAACAATAGTCCTACTAACATTCCGCCTTGTGCTTGTCCAGGGTTACAGAACAGGTTACACTTACCGCCATCCCATAGTTAAAGAGAAGCCTCGACACCATAACGAAGTGGAGATCCCAGCAACCGTCACTGGGATGGCACTAGAGGAAAAAGACATCTTTCCACAGAGTCCGCTGCACATTCTGGGACAGAAACGGGACAGAGAGAGGATACGATGGCTGAATTCACCCAACAGCTACCTAAAGGTTGATGTACCAGAGGAGTCCTTCAACGGGACCTGCAGCCCCCGCACTAAAACTACGGTATCACTGCATATGCTAATTTATGAACATGCCCACACACTCTATGCTAATATTGAGGATTTCATACAGTTGTGGGTTATTATGTATAAATTGATTTGAGCAAATTGATGTTCATATAAGCCAGGAAAGCCTCATATTTAATTCCTGACAGGAATGTGGTCAGTTAGCATGGGCGTTGCTAGGCCTATTTTAGGGGGGCTGTAGCCCCCCTATATTTCTACTCAGCCCCCCTAAAACTTTTACGACTAGCTCTTAAACTGTAGACCAAATTATCGTCTCTGTCCCCTCGGCTCCTCTCCGACTTTCTTTTTTATTTGATCAGCAAACCACAGCTGTGCAGGGAGAAAGAACAAGGTGTGTGTTTATCGATAAATTGTTATAAAATATGCTTATTTGCAGTTCTTTGCTATGGATACACTTGTATCACTTGTCATATAGGAGCAATCGGGTTTCCAATCTACTCTTTGCTCAGTTCTCACCTCATAATCACTGCTGAAATGTAACTCTTAACGAACATTTTACTATTTTTATTTCAAAATGAACTACCATTATAAAACACATTAGTGAATGTACTAATTTTAACTGTCAGAGTCACTGACAGATAGAAACATTATGTGTTGTCTTGTATTAAAAATATTTCCTATTTTACTATCATGATTCAATTCGTGAAATATGTGAATTTGTGAAAAAAAATTATATATATATATATATATGCCATTTAATTAGAAAAGTGGCAGTTTTATTTATTAAATACATGGAAACAAAAATTGTATTTCCACATATAAAGTGTCTTTTACTACAGTAAACAGGTTTGTTGAGCCTATTTGGCTCATTCAGAACTCAAATGACTATGCACGTCTATACAATACAGTGTAATACTGCTAGTTTAGCATACAACCCTACCATATTAGTCAAACTTTTTTTTAAGTGTATTACTATTAAATTATTACTTGTACTTGTTGTACTGTTTAACAATAAATTGACTGATAAGAAGAAGCAATGTAAAGGGGTGGCCCACAGTGTATTTTTAAGGCTTGGTTGTGTTTATAAGATGCAAAGCAATGTGTGCCCCTGCGTCACTTGTAGAAAAATCATGTTATTTTTTCATATATCTTACTTTGATTATATACAGCTACTCTGCTAACACGAAAACGACTGTCATATTTCCTAGTTCCTGTGAAAGGCCCACCCTCAAGAGGCTCTGATTGGTCAGCTGAAATAATGTGCTGTTATTCGCAAATTGGCTCCACGTCACCACATCACACCCCTGTCAGTCCAAACAGTATAGTCAGAGCAGCTGTTAGCTGCCTGAATCAGACGGAAAAATGAAGAGCACACACCTGAGCCTCACGCCTGCTCTGTAAAATAAATCTGACAAGTGTCTTTCACATATATTCGAGTTATAAGCATGTGTAAGTAATATAAGATGTTCTCATATTTTTTGCGAGTTTGTTATTTGAGATGTAGAATGCACAGAAAGTGTCGGCATAGAGAGACACTGAAATCGGCGGCATAGAGAGACACTGCAGTGCTGCTGAAGATTAAGGATGTTTACAGCAGTTTGACTGATAAATATGAAGCTAAATTGTTAGCGGTGCCAAACAGCATTTCCCGTTGTTTACATCCTTGTTTACGTCCTTGCTACAACATACCATTAACACTAAACATAATGCATGTAATAGATCAATTTTAACAAATAAAAATATTTACAGGTTGTGGCTCACAATCCATAGCTTCGTCAGTTGGAGGAGTTTTTAACCGAATCCAGCACTGAACTGGAAGAGATTCTGGAAGCTGTCTTTTGTCAAATGCTAGCTATATATTTTTTTATAATTGTCTGGAACATAATTCAAATTAAACTGTAAGCACTTCTGTCTTTGTGTCGTGTCCTTTGGAAGACCAAATACAGAAACAGAACAAGCACTGTGGAAATGGACCCTTTTCACAAGCCTGTTATTATGACGCGTTTAATGGTCATCAGCATTTTAAATCCTTAAAAAGTTTTTTATATTTAAATTTTTTGAAGCGTATAAACATTTATATATGTATGTAGTATATCATCTTTGCTTCAAATTACAATAAATGAATTACCGCTTGTGCGAGGCATTTCTAATGCAGCGTCTATTGGATAGGACAGAAATTTGACATTATTCTCTCTTCTAAATGTCATCATCAGTCTCACACTATTTTTATTATTTTTTCTGAAAGTCTTTATAACATCATCGTGGAGTTTTTCTTTTATTATTTGAGCAAAATAGATTGTAAACATTTTTTTAGTTGTACTCTCCCATTCGCTGCACTCTAAGTTTTGCCAACTATGACGCATCTTACTCTGAGCATCTTACATTCAGAGATGTTGTTTATGTTTACACAGCTACACATCAGCTAAAGTTTAAAATATGATATCATAGTGGACTAACCCCTTTAAAGAAACTTTAAAGCCATTGGAAGTCAAACCATTGACTTCCATAGTAAATCCTACTATGAAAGTCAATGGTTACAGGTTTTCAGCTTTCTTCAAATCATCTTCTTTAGTGTTCAACATAATAAAGAGACTCATGAATCTTTGGAAACACTTGAGGGCGAATAAATAATGAGCAATTTGTCATTTTTGGGAGAACTATCCTTTTTTACCTTGTATTTCTCACTGTAAGCATGTTTCTTGGTGTTATCACATATGAAAGCACATGAAAGTTTTACATTTCCCAAGCACGACTATGCTAATATCCATGGAAAAATGTACCACAACATGAATATGTTTGAAAAAAGGGCAAATAACTTAATCTATTTTTCAGTGGCTGAAGTCAGAGGAGTCAGGCAGCTGCAAGGACACCCCAATTAAGATTGAGGACCCCAACCAGTTTGTTCCACTTAATACTAACCCCACTGAAGTACTGGAAAAACGAAATAAGGTATGTGTGTATGTGTGTGTGACGGAAAAAGAGAAGGCAGACTGAACAGACTGTGTCCACAGATTGTGTTCACTACAGTAAAGCACTGCTCTATTTGTGGTGCTTTAGATTCGAGAACAGAACAGAGCAGATCTGATGACATCTGGACCAAAGTCTCAACTGCTGGCAGACATTGTTATTGACAAGCCTGCTGGACCAGTGCGTAACCACACCAATAAACCCAGCACAGACACACATCCCAAAATAAATACCCTTCAAAAGTGCTCTTAACTGCTGTTATAATTCATAGTACTTTGACTGGCGTTTAAAAGGATGACACTCACATTATTAATCCTCCAGTCACATCATCAGCAATCTAGAAAAAGCTGCTGTATGCTCCACACAGGACTTCACGTCATGTGACTTCTTGCTGAGATCACATGACAAGCTAATAGTCTTCCTGCATTTATTTGTTGACCTGAAATCTCACATTTCAACTTTTTTAGTTCAACTGACCATAGCAAAGAATTCTGTAACTGAGAAACAAACATCAGTCGATGCTTTTGCAATTAATTTCAGGCATTCATCTATGAAGATGAGGAGAAAACAGCTGCTCTACCGCCCAACCCTTTCGACCAATCAGAGGCAGATCTACAGGCATACACACAAACTGTGGAAAACAAGAACAGCCAATCAGGTACATTCAACAATGAATAAAAGCTGACAGAAATGCAGCTTCATTTTAAGGTTTGAGTTCAATAAATTTTTTAAATACTTTTTTTCAGCAATGACACTAAGTTGATAAAATGTGATAGTAAAGTAATTTATAATGTTAAAGGTAATCTATGTATAAAAAAAAATGTTTTTTTTTTTTTTTTTACTTTTCATCCAATAACCCTAAAGAGTTGTAAAAATATATATTACAGCAAATAAGCTATTTTATAAGTACACTCTAAAAGAATTCTTGCTGCCTTTCATTTTTTAGTTGAATCAAATACATTTTTCTAGGCATCTCAACTTACATCAATCGAACAGACTAAAAATATTAAGGTAAAGGTGCTGTATGTAAGTTTTTGACTCTTCTAAAGCATAAAAATACCATAATATGTGTGCAGATATTTAAGAAACATCCCAAGCGAACATACTTGTTTAACTGAAAAACAATGCTGAAGTCAGATATTCTGCTTTGAAAATGTGTTTTTCCGTGCCGGAAAGCTGTCTTTGTTTAGGTAAAGTTAACCTGCACAATGCCAGTTTAGCCAATTATAATTCAGCACCCTGGGTTGCCTTGTTGGAAAACAGCGTATTTCATTCATCCAGAAAGGCTCTGAAAGCATGCGTCCGTGACCGAAATGGACAGTATCAGACATCGAAATGAGACCGATTTAGTTCCACATGAGGTTATTAATTAGCAAATTATATAAATATTACGGACGAAAACATTAGGTGAGCAGATTACATAGTAACCGTGTGTCCTAACAACACGCTTTGTGACTAGTGTGCAGTGATGAGCAGTTTGGCTGTTTGCACCAGACGAAACACGACAGAAATTTAAATACAGCCATTCAGAAGCACAGAATATGCATTCACTCATGAAACGGTAATGTTTAGAATCTATTTATTACATGTTTACTCTCTTTAATATCATTAAATGTAAATGCTGAATCACTGATATGTGTTTAGCTCTAAAGTTCAATTTTTAAAACGGTTTATTGTATTTTCAAGAACTATCTGCTGCTGCTTTCAGTATATGGCAATAAATGTCATGTGAAATGGCATTCAAACTCATATTGTTAGCATTTAGCACTGAATAAAGCACACAAGGTTTACCTGAGGTGATCACTGTCATAGTTTTCTGTTGTTCAGCTGTGAGAAATAGAAGCCGTTTCTAATGTCAATTTGAGGTGCTGGTTAGAACCAAAACTCCATTTAATATGGAAAATATTCCCTCTATCGCGTGTCGTTGCTTTTATTTAGAACACAGTGTAAATCACTCGCTCCTGAACTCAATCTGGCATCCCTCGCTTGCGTTTGTTTTGGTCCAGGAGTGCAATACCTAGTTCAACCACTGGGTGTCAAACTTACATACTGCACCTTTAAACTTTGCATAACTTTTAGTTGAAACTCGATTAACCTGAATAAAGCAACATAAAAATATTTGTGGTCTTGACTTTTTGTCGTAAAATTTTGTACAGTATACATAAAATTTATATTTTTAAAAAGTTATGAAATTGTAATATTTCTGATTTTTTATCTAAGAAATGCAGCATGGTCACCATAAGACATTAAGACATAAGTCTTAAATTCACTTTGTGAATAGAATATATATAATCATGAAAAAACTTTGAATTGAGTTTTGAGTTTCATTAACATGAAATTGTTATGGTGTCATATTTTTGTGCCTGCGTTTGTATTGGCATGTCCATGATATTTTTGTATGTTTCAATAAACTTTACACCGAGGAAGAGTTTTGTATGAAAATGTTTTCAATTCAATTAAATTCAGGTTTTTTTCTATATAGCTTTTCACAATAATTACTATTCCAAAGCAACTTCACAAAAGGTGCACATTATAACTACATTCAAGTCCAAATTAGAAAGGTTTTGGAATTGTGTGTAGGATAAACAGTATATGAACATAGTTAACCTGCTGTTATACAGTATATAGTGTCCTTCCCAAATGTGTACGTCTATGTGTATAATATAAAATACATGTTCAATGAAGTGTATGTCTGTATTGTTTGTGTTATCCTCAAAGTCCTCAGAGGATGTGCATCATCTCTTCACAGATCTTGGATCAGACTGAATAGCAATGCACACTTTTGCACTCTTGCTCTTTTTGGTATGACCTAAGACGGTGCAATAATTATGACTTCGAAGGTGATATGAGCATTGTATAATCATGTCTGGCTTTTAACTTTGGAGTTTTGTAGCTATTGTTTTATTTATTTTTTTAATATTGGACATCTGGTGGTGCTCCTCTTTGCTGATATATATAAATATTGTCTATACATGTATATACGTAACAAATACGCACAGTAGACATGCATATTTAAAATCACTATATGATTTAGTGCAGTGATTCTCAACCATGTCCCAGAAGGACCACCCGCACTGCATGTTTTGGATGTCTCCTTTGTCGGTCACATCCATTACAGGTCAGTCTCTGCTAATGAGCTGATGATCTGAATCAAGTGTGTTTGGTTAAGAAGACATGGAGAAACTGCAGAGCTGGTGGTCCTCCAGTAACGTTAGTTGAGGAACACTGATTTAGCGCATTTCTAGCTTGATCCACTAAACATGTTCTGTGTCTATTTAGCAAGACTACACCATCTACTTTTACCTCCAAAACAAAATGTAAAACCTGTGTATTTTCCTATACAAGCTCTTCAATCAGAAGCAGATGAGGAGTTCACAGATGGAGAAATGACCACATATGATGGCTCCACCATATCACTGTCCATCTCGCCGCTCATGAGTCCTGAAAGAGGAGGTAAAGATGCCCTCATGTTGTATCTTTTCAGCTATTGGCTAGGATTAAACACATTATCACACAGATGCGAGCACATTACTTTGAGTTTCATGAATTCTATGGCTGAACGGTCTTTCCTCTGGTCCTCAGACTGTCTCTCAGCTCTTCTGCAAAGCAGTGATGGCGATGACCTGACGCAGGACGAAGATCTCACTCTACAGGTCACTGAGCTCAGCCTCACTAAAGAGATGCAGGTCTCCATAACCACCACCGTCGCCAATAACATCTCAGTCACCAGCTCTTCTGAAAGCCAGCAGAAGTCACCCAAAAAAAAGAAAAAGAAATTTCGCACTCCGTCCTTCCTGCGCATGTCCAAAAAGAAAGAGAGGAGAGAAAAGGAGAAAGCAATGGAGACAGAAAAAAAGCAAGAAGAAATGCAGATAGAGGAAGAAAAGGAAATCAAGAAGGACTGAGTTAACGTTTCTAACTGTGCAGGGGATTGTGGGTAATGTGGTTTAAGGAGGATCCTGGTGTGAAATACAAAGATTTGTGGGGAGACAAACATTAGAAGTAAAGCAATGACTTGTATGTGTACACTGTAAAAAAAAATCCGTAATTTTACGGTTTATTTCCGGCAGCTGGGGTGCTGGAAAAAAAAAAAAAAGTAAAAACGGCCGTTAAACTACAGAAATTTACTGTAAAATAGCAGAGGTTTAATTACGTAAGTACTTAAAAATAATTTAAGGAAATTTCTGTAATTTAATGTCAGTTTTTTTTTACAGTAAATTTCTGTAATTTAACAGCCGTTATTTTACTTTTTTTCCAGCACCCCAGCTGCCGGAAATAAACCGTAAAATTACAGATTTTTTTTTACAGTGTAGTTATTAAACAGATTGTTTTAATTTAACACGTTTTGTTAAAGCCATATTAATAACTAGACCATGAAGCATTAAAATGCCTAAGATTGTTACCCAACATGTTTGTGAACTGTACATAATGCCCATTTAATCACAAAATATTGCACTAAAGGAGGAATCCTAGTCCATATCCACAGATCCTGAATATGAGAAGCATTAGAAATGTGTTGATGGCTCTGCATAGTATTTGTAGATTAATTGATGTTGTGTGCTGATTTAATCAGGTGACAGTGAATATATGAAAGACAGTGTGCATCTGGATTCCTGCATATTAGGAATGTTAGGTGTGATATGGCCATACAGTGCAACTTATGAAACTTATTTTTTAATTTGCTTGGTTTCTAAATGGAGTTGTGGTTGAAAACGCATTGTTATTCAAGTTATAGTTTTATTATAAACAACTGTCTTTGTTAAATGTTGATTAAACAAAGCTATATTGATGATAATAATATCAATTATACAAAACTATGAAATACACCATTCATTGTAATCAGGGCTGGGCAATAACTGACTAGATTACACAATCAGATTACAAAAATTGATTACAATTATGGTGTCTATGGATGGATTACAAAATTACAAATATATATTGCAAGTGCTCTGGGGGTATATGAGATGATTTGATGGAAAACAACCTGAAATGTAACATATTTAACAGAAACCCTGACCTTGTTTGTCTGTTGAATGTGTGTTAACTCTATTAGTGCCAGTTCATCTAAACTTGCCTTGAAAATACACACAATTTTTAAGAAATCTAGTTCGATAAAAATGCAACAAAATACAATCTATGTACGTTTCTGTTTGTCACAACATCTGTTTGACAGACATCTGGCAACCGGAGTTCCGGTCCATAGATATTCAACCCAACAATGAAATATATATATATATATATATATATTATGGAATTTCTAGGCATTGAATTTCATTTTTTGAAAGGACTATGTCATAAATACTTAAGTATACTCATTATTTGTCTTCCATGTTCAAATACTGCTTTTGTAATTCGCAGCGTTTCATGGTCATGTGTGTAAATGTAATGTAACGGCTGTGAAATAAAAGTGCGCTACAGTTTAAAATGAATTTAACACACTCTTGCCATAATTTTCTTTTAAAATCAAGTAAATAAAAATCACGAATTCTTCTAGAAATGTCAACAAATCCATTTTTATTCCTCTCAAATATGTAAATATAGAAAACTGAAAAGCAAAAGCAACAACAAATGGACCGCAGAAAAACGCTTATTAGACATGGCGATGGTGAGAGCAAAACAAACCAAAAAAAAAAAAAAAAAAAAACGACTTAATCTGTTCAACAGCATCAGTCTTCCCTACCTGGACTATGTATGAGGGAGGCCAGAGCTTTCTGTATACATTTGTTCAACACATTATAAAAACTACCAAGCAGTTTGCATCCTCAAGCCCTCGTTCAGAAACCTGGTCCTGACAGCTTGAGGAGAACCAGTAAAACTAACCGGGAGAGCTGTCCTTCACTGAGGATGGATGCTTCATAATTTACAACACCCGGAGACTCGTTCAGTACAGAACAGCTCCAACATCCACAGACTACACCACCCACTATTAGTGGAAATATAACAAGGGAAAATGTGTTACTATATTCATTCAATGTCCAATCGGATGGTTTATGAATTCTAGGTGGGCTTTCGTTTATTTCACTTTAATGATGGGTGATTATAGACGAACAGACAGAACACAAGTGGACTTCACTGGGGCATTAAGTGCCTGACGTTATACTTTGAAGTGTCATTGTACTGGGTCATGGGTTTATCTGCGATTCCACATGTGCCAACCCCCACCTTTCCATTCACACTCTCTGGAGAAGCGAATATACTCCTTTTAACCTAGAGAGAAAGATTAAGCAACATGAGGATTAGGAAAAGACAAAACAACAAAAACATGCTTAGTCAGCATTTTCCTCTCACACATACCTGTCCTTTCTTATTTTTGGAATATGCTTTATTGTTAAACTGCTGCCATTTGGATTTCTGATCTTCTCTCTCCTGCTCCAGCTCCTTCATGCGCTGAACCTTCTTCTGGGCCTTTTTCTTCTTATATTCCCTCTGCTCTGCCTGCAGCTCTTTCCTAAGCAAAAATCAGAATATCAGACACACAAAACTTTTACGGAGCATGTTTGGAAATCTTTATGATTTTATATTCGTACAACTGCACATGCCAAAGGTAAATGCTAAGAAAAGGCTACTAGTCCAATAAAAAAAAATATACGTAGGCATGGGACGATAACCAGTTTCAAAGTTTATCATAGTTTAGAAAAAGTCAGTTTTAAAACCGCTAAAAGTTTCTGTTACACTGTTCAGTGTTTCCTCTAGGATTTTTTCCTGCTGTGGCGGCAGGCCTTTTTTTTTACACAGATCTGCCAACTACCTATAGCATTATTTTAATGACAAATGTCATGAGCGCAGCATTACAAGTCAAGATCGCATTTATGTAATACGAACATGCGAATCTCTTCGCTTGCGCGCCGATTTTCTGTTTGTGCACAAAACTTCTTGCACGCCCTTAAATTTACACGCTCAAGTGCAGATCTTCTTGTGCTCTCAAATAAATGCTGCTGAAGTGCGTTTTTGTGCATTTTGCGACATTAATGCATCCTGAAGTAAAGTGAAACGGCTATAAACTCCAGCAAGACAAAGTCATTGTATGCAGAGCCATTGACATTTATTAATAAAGTATAATTATGTTCATATTATCTGAAAGCTATACGTCGTGTTTGCTGGCCTCCGGCATCACGCACCTGTCAGTCAGCATGTCACCTTAAAGGTTGAACAAAAAGCGCACAGCACTACTATGGTTACAGAAAAGTTTGCGCTGTTATAATTCACTTACCTTTTAATACGTTTTGGTGTGATTATAGCCCACTATAAAAAAAACATGACAATGTAGCGGAAACCGTGCTGTTCCTACAGCATGCCATTTTTTACAGTTTTTTAACGTGTTGTCAAAGAATATTTTATTTATTAGTTATTTTATTATTGTTTTCTTTTAATTTAAGGGCAACAGTATATCCAGCAACAAAAGGACCGTCCACATCCAAAATCTACTTGTCAGCCCACGATTCAGAAAACAGTATTATCCAAGGTTATCATACCCATGCCTATAAAAGACACTGTAGCTATGTTTCCATCCAAAGATGCTAATTAAAGTGCAAAACTGGAATATCACATAAAAGACGTGCGAATAAAGCCACGTTTCCATCCAAAAGAGTCCAAAAAGAGAACAAAGAGAACAAAAACGTCACTTTCTGATTAACTGGCACCAAATATCAAAAGTAAAAGCAGAACTTGCTTAATAAATGACTCGCAGAAGACAATGCTGACACGCAATGAACACATGGTGGCGTTTGAAGGCATGAGATGCAGAGCACAGAATAATATAACACAAATACTAAAATGGTAAGGCATTTTAGAATGACCAAAACAACATTTCAGATGTTTTACAGTGTGCTCAGCCTGCTGATTTGTCCATTCGCACACATTTTTATCATCACATGATCTCTTACAACAAAATGACATGACTTTTTAAAATTTTTCTGAATTTTTTCAGTAAAAGTGTTTCCTCTGTAGTTTATGCGCATCTCTTCTTATCGAATAAAAAGTTTATCCTACCAAGTTATGCGCATACATTTTTTATGCACATTATCTAAATTGATGCGCATTTTGCCATTTCCATCAACCGTTTTTTTATGCGCATATGCAAAATGCTCATAAAATTGGGTGGAACTGAACAGCAACTGGATGAGCAATTCAATTATGCAAGTACATCAGACATTTATTCAATGCATGTTTGAAAAAGCACAGAGATGTGTTCTTAGAATAGTAAACAAAGCAACATATCTTTTCCCATTGCTTTGTTTTGGTTCTAATGAAACAAATGTGCAGTGCTGCCCTCTGACATCCAGTAGAGTATAAAAAGATCACTGGATCTGTCAAATATGTCCATGTATACTCTAGCGTAGGGCTGCACGATATTGGAAAAATCCAACATTGCGTTATTTTTTTATTCTGCGTTATATATATTTTGCTATTTTAATACAATTTTACCAGATGAATTGAATAACTATTTGGGAAGAATTTAACATTTTAGATTGACTGAGATGATTAAGGGAGTGTATAAAATATAATAAACAATCTACAAGCATAGATAAATTTAATAAAGAAAAATATATGAATTAAATCAACAGTATTGTATTGTTTTTCAAGGAGTCTAACAGTGTTCAGGTATACAGTAATTGAATAATCAAATCTAAAATAATACTGTATAGTCTTCAATTTATAAATAAGTCAATAAAATGTATTACAAACTGTAAAAAAAAGTTACAAAATGTTACAAACAGTATAATTTGTTATGCCTGAACACTTTTAAACCCCTCACATAGTAACAGGCCTCAAAAACACAATTGCAAATAAATTATAATCCAGACTCAACACTGCATATACTCACGATGTGACTATTGGGACTGAGACTACCAACAGCCTATTTTTCATCACTTCTGAATGAAACTAAACCCGTGTTTTGTCTTGCAACCATGCAGTTCTATTATGTGTAATTTAATTTCCATATAACTTCACTTGTACTTACTTGGATTTGGGTTTTCCATCTATTTCTTCTCTTTTCCTGCCCTCCTCCACTTTTTTGAGCACATGAAGTGGCATCACCTCGGCGTTTCCATAGCCAGCGAAGGTGATGGCTGCTGTCCCGTTCTCATTGTCAATCTCCTCAATTTCTGCCTCATACACCCTGTCAATCACACACCACTGTAAGCTGGTGAGTACAAATGTACACTCCAATCCCTTTTGCATGACCAAATGCAGCCGACCACAATCCCACCCTGCACTTTTAAAGGGGCAGCTCTTCCAAAAATGAAAATTCTCTAAACATTTGTTCACCATTCCCCTGTCTCAATCCTGTTTGAATTTCTTTCGTCTGTCGAACACAGAAAATGTTTTGATGTATGATTGGAACTGGTAACCAATGCCTTCCATAGTATTGTTTTCATACTGTGGATGTTTATTTACCAGCTTTCAGCTTAAAAAATCATTTTTAGTCTTTAAAAAGGAAAAAAAAGAAACCAAAGTATCAAAAGTATTGGATCCACTTAAGGGTGAGTAAATGGTAACTTTTCCTTTTTTGGGTGAACTGTCCCTTTAACAACATAAAACCCCAATTTACCTCCCAGCATTATGTTTTTGCGTGTACTCACTGTCCGTCCTGGCTCCAGGTGGCCAAGCAATGGTCTCCGACCCTCCAGCTGTGAGACGGAGCAACCGTCTCTGAGCTTTTGGTGCTGGTAGTACCCTCTGCTGGTTGTGATGTTACCAGGTCTTTTGTCAAC
This sequence comes from Danio tinwini, assembly GCA_903798205.1. NCBI lineage: Eukaryota > Metazoa > Chordata > Actinopteri > Cypriniformes > Danionidae > Danio > Danio tinwini. Next base: position 3,105,284 of record CAIGQZ010034910.1, read on the forward strand.
TCAATCACCTCCTACAGTAATACAGAACAGCAATGATTTGATCACTAGACTTACAGGAAAAGTCACTTTATTCATCAAGTCAGAGGCAATCAGAGATCCACCTCAAGTACTCTTTTTTCACAAAGGCAGTTTGGGATGTGTTCACAAAGGTGCCTCGGTTCTGCTGATTTGTCTGCTTCTGACCAAAAATATAGACCCAAATTTTCATATTGTCATTTGTAGGAATAAAAAAACTATAATAAAAAAAATCACAAAACAAAAGGCATTGATAATGCATATTTTGTGATTTAACGTGATTTTTTTCAGCGTAGAACTTAGAAAAATCAACCCTAATTACCTCTTTTGCACAATATTGTTCTGTCTGTAATAGTAGTTGCATAGTCTGTCTTAGGTTATTTGTATAGTTTAAGTAGTATATGTATAGTTAGATAAACGCTCCAGTTTGTTATGTAGTTGTGTTTATATTTATGATTCATTTATGTAGTACCATGGTCCTGCGAAACACAACATTTTGTTCCACTCTATGTCCATACATGAAGTGAAATGACAATAAAGTTTAACTTGAAGTGACTTGACTTAAAATGTTTAAAGGACTTCATCAGTCATCTACTTTAAAGTGATAACACTTCTGATGTCTGCAACAAACTGTAATGGGCAACACAGCAGGTATATAACATCTTGTCCCATTTTTGGTTCATTATGACTTTGTCCCAAATTGGGTTCAAAGATCAGTCAAACTGTACCAAAGTTTGTCAGCGCCCACAGCCTTGTGAATAGTGGGTCAACACATGGCACTACAATGCCTTTCTCTGCTCCCCAGAGTTTACTGTTTATACTCTCCATTGCTCTGACTAATTAAAGGTGAAAATAATAATAATAATAATAATAATAATAAATGACCAAAAATGTTTACTTGAAAGGCAACCAGTCTTTCCAGTGGTCTTGCTCGGTTGGTCCAGAAGGCAGCATTCCCGTCATGTACTCAAATGAACCCCACTAACAACAAATGTACCAAAGTTTATTTTAATTGAACTGGTCAAGTGTGAACACACCCCAAATGGCAAAAATTGAGCCCCTGAAACACAGGGCACTACACTAAAAGTCTCTGGTTTCCATATTGAATAACAGTAATCAACACACAAAGTATAAAGGTCCTTATATACACAATAAAACTATTGAGTTGGTTTTATATTTGCACATTTATTCATTTTTACACAGTGACAACTTGTGACATGGTCCATATATAGTTTACTACGCAACTTTAAACATTCTATCTGAAATCAGATGCAAGTATGACTTCAAAACAACATTAGCACTATTTAATTGACCGTGAACAATGTTGTACTTTGATAGCCATTGGCTGCTAATATAATTTCCCTATTTACAATTTGCAAAGCATGCTATACTAAAATTATATTAGAGCAATTCCATGTAAATGTCAAACTTGAAATGAAAAAAATATAAGTTTTCACCAAAATAACGAAACCATTTCTAAGTTGTGTAAGCAAGTATTTTACAGTACTGTAGAAATCCTGAAAAATGTATCTGTTAATGTTTTCGAACTATTATATTTGATTTATCAAAGTCACACAAGTGGAAATTTCACATCTGTCATCCATAACGGAGAGATGTCACATCCATAATTACACTTTTTCCTCATAAATGCAAAAATATTAAATAAAATCAATCATTTTTGTTTTATATAAAGCCAACTCTTATTCTTTTGATTATCACTATTTCTTTTGGGTTGTGCAGTTTAATTCACAGAATTTCTACAAAGTATGTTGTGTACTGTAAACTCGCAAACTCTTTTTGTCACATCCATAACCCATCTTTATTTTTCTCATTTAAAGTACAAAACATGTTTACAGATTGATATTTTTCTGATCAATTAACCCCGTGGTCAGTTGTTCTGGAAAATATAAACAGATGTTTCAATAAAATTAACATATACTTTCTATGTGAATTTATGTTTTGAGTTTTTACTGCAATGTCACATCCATAACGCTAGAATTGTTCATTTTTAAGAAGAAACTCTGAATGTGCATATAGAAAACCAACATTACCTTAATAATAAAACCCATATTTCCCTCCGACACTAGTAATGGCTCACAAATAGTGAATAATTGTGCCTCAAACCTGGAGGTCCTTTTGTAGTTTAAGCAGATCTTCATTATCTGGATCTATAGAAAGAGCTGCTTCCACTTGCTGCAGCTGAGCTTTATAATTGCTCAGTTGCTTCATCAACTCCTCAGACATCTGAAAAATCAAAAAAAAATTATCTGACATGTGAAAACAGGCCTCAAAAACATCCTTATAAATAAATAATGTTGGAAAAAAATTGCTGTTAAACATCTTTATTATCCAAATCCTACCTAAATAGTTTTTACAAGTACACTCCCGTTTGTTTACAGATATGTTAATAACTCATGTATTACAATTTAACGTTTTGCTTGTGATGTCGTAAGGAATCCGTTACAATTCTTTACACGTTAAAGGGAATATATTTAATTATTTATTTGTTAAATACTTATCTCTTATTACAATTGTTTACTCATTTATTAAATGTCAGAAAGCGTTTGTTTGGGTTTCAAGATATATACACATCAGCGATTAATGTATAAAGCGAGCGAAAGGCCTCGCGCTCGGCAGAAGCCATGTTTATATGTTTATAAACAGAAATACAGTATCGTTCTGTAACATGAGTCTTACCTTTAAATATTCCGAGTATAATATTTATATGAAAAACAGATGACTTTTGGTATTTAAGTGTCCATGTACGATTGTATTTTGGTAAAAAGGAATGCCGTTGTTGTAACGTTTGTATCTCCTCTCGTTCTTGTCGTCTCGACCTTTTCCCGGATGTGACGCCACACTCTCGCTTGAACAAAATGATGTCGCGATGTTACCAAAGCAGGGAGTAATTTAGCTTTCCTGTCTGTCTATATGCTTTGCCGTCGTTCTTTTGCACCAAGTGGAGCAAAAGTATACAATTACTATAATAATAATAATAATAATAATAATAATAATAATAATAATAATAATAATAATAATAATAATAATAATAATAATAATAATAATAATAATAATAATAACAATAACAATAATAATAATAATAATAATATAGTAGTATAAAACAAACAGCTAGTTAATTAAATTACAATATTAATTAATCCAGTTAATTAAAACTGGATTATTAAAATATTTTATGCAAAAAATATTAAATAAGATTAAAATAAATAAATAAAAAATCTATTATTTAAATATAGTTAATCAATAAATACAGTACAATACAAATACAATGCAGTGCTAAATTGAGTATACAATTGTAATGACATAACTTAAAATACATTAAAATATTTATTTAACACAGAAATGATTGAAACCCATAACTACTTCAGTTACAAAAATACAAAAAAAAAATCATGTAACTTTGTATATCCTAAAAATATAACTTTATTGGGATTATGCTTTAACGTTTTATGAAAGCTCTGTTTATAATGCAATACACAAATACACCAGCCTGTGACTGTTTGTTAGACAGTCAATTATTCTTCCATTACTGTTGTTTGCATACTGACGATTGTTATTTTTTACCATAGACAAATCTATCTATCTATCTATCTATCTATCTATCTATCTATCTATCTATC
>CAIGQZ010034910.1:3108946-3123030 GCA_903798205.1 Danio tinwini
CTATCTATCTATCTATCTATCTATCTATCTATCTATCTATCTATCTAACTATCTATCTATCTAAAATACAATTAATAGGTCATTTACAGATTTTCTCAGTGGCTTTGGTGCATTTCTCACAACAGTATTTACATTTGCACAACAGTTAATGCATTTCTCAAAACAATTAGTACAAACTGCAAAACCTAGTTGATAACCTGCAAAAGTGTCACTTGCTCAAAACGGATAGCTCATTTCTCAAAAGCAAGTATTCATGTTAATGAAAGTGTCAGTCCTGACACTTTTGTTTATGAACAAGATAGTCGAATAGCTTTGTCATGTTTTCATAATGACAGTTTACTTTGTACATTATTTCCAATGGAAAAAAAAGATTTTGGTGACACTTCCTGAACATGCTCAAGACAGCACCATATACTATTTGCACAGCCATTTGAAAACTACAATAAAGTTAGACATCACTGCATTTAGTGAGGTATCTGTGTACAAGACACTGAATTTATATGTTTCACATTTTTACTGCAAATGCTCTTTACAATTCTAATTTAATCACAGCATTGTGCACAAGAATAAATTCACCCTTATTTACAACAAACATAAACTCTCTTTGGGTAGAGCTGTGCACAACTGTAAACAATATTGCAGTACATATTGGAACTGAACCTACAACATACATACTGTAGGTCTGTAAATCATTCATGAAATTGTTCAATTTATTTAGGAGACATTTTCAGGAAAAAAATATTTTAAATTGTTTATAAAATTAGCTTGACAGATTTTGACAACTAGTTCAACATTTTTTTATGTAATGACTCAAGTAATGAAACAAGGACTATTAGTTTTATATGGAATGACTATTCAGCATTAACAAGTTTAATTCATTTTTCTGACATGACATTAGCAAATGTTATAAAAGAGCAAAGAGTTGTATAAAAGCAATGTCCAAAACATTTGCAATTTGTTGTAAGGAACGAGAAACTCCTATCACGATGTGCAAAAATGACTAATTGATTTGAGAAAAGCATTAATTGTTGTGCAAATGTAAAATATTGTGAGAAATGCACTGAGTGCATGAAAATGACTGAGAAAAACTGTAATCTAAGTGAGTTAATTAAATGGTTTGTGAAATGAAAAATTTCACAAAGAAGTCTATAAAAATTTGATCTTTTTAGGAAACTTGTTTGTGAAAGTAAAATTTCCCAGCAAGTATAAGAAAGTTCACAGTGGCTTCTAACAACTTGTTTTAGTTTTCAAATAACAAATAACATCCTTATGGTGCAAGATACCACTCATATTATCCTTAGAAAAGCAATATAATCTTAAATCTTTCCAAAACAATGATGATACATCAAACAAGTGACAAATGTCTTCACACTAATTTTTACAAAAGGTGCAAATATCAGTATACATCACAATATTTGGACAAGAGTGCATTACAGGGGTAAATATTGTGCAAATTATTTTATTTTATTTTTATAGGACTACACAATGTATATGGTGATAACCATATTTTCCTCCAATAAATGTTAATAATAATAGAACACCATATTATACACACATTCTGCATTCGCGCCAGTTTATGTTCGACCCACGTAGGATGAAATGATTGGTCTCGCGACTGGCCAATCAGAGCGCAGCGTTAGTCTGTAAACAAAAGATTTCGTCAGTGTTTTCCAGGAGCGCGATATTGTCCCCTATGTTTTTCAGCACGTACAGCCTTTAGTCTATTGTCTTCTGTTCAGAAACAAACAAACAAAATTTAGGATACGCTACATTCAGAAGCGTGAACAACATTCAAAGGAACAACAATGTCAACGCAAAAACTCATTCCCAAGGAAGAAAGTCTGCACGGTAAGTTATGCAATTTGGCTCTATTAGATAATGTACCAGCATCAACAGCTAACGAAAACAACAAGGATGTTAAAAGTAGCAGTGACTTGTTTATTCGTATTCCTGGGTTTTATACAAACCATGTTTTTTCTGTTATAAATCTTAGCAATGCAGAAGTTTGTCATACTGCCAAGTCAGGAGCTCCTTGTTTGCTAAAACAAACACTTGCTCTATTTTTGTTAGTACAAATGTTTGTTACGGCACACAAGGCATTCACAGTGACCCCATATTCTCTCAACGAAGTATATTGAGATTTATTGACTAACATACAAGCGACATGACCGTTTTGACCTATTTTAGATCTTTTTTAACATAGTAGAAAAGCATGTATGATTAATGTAAAGCTTTATCTGAAAGACGAAATAAGCTGTTCATTATTCTCTGAAAACTGTTCCTATAAATAGAAGTTGCTGGTCTCAAGACTTTCAAGTTACCACGATTTACTTTTCCCATCTAGACTCGTGGGTAGAGCTTCATTTTGATTCAAGTAGTGAACACAGCGAGGACACTCCAGCCCTGTGTGATATCATGGATCTGGAGAAAATGCTTCTGGAAGCACAGAGGGAATCCAGCAGTAGTTCACGAACAAGCTCTCACTGTAGCAGGTAGTGTACAAGGCTTTTTACGAGGCTTTTATGAGAGATTCAGTAATGATTCTAAATACAGTGGCTTTTGTGATTTTATTTCCTCCTCCTAGTCCTAGACGTGTCCAGACACCTCCGCTCATTACCACAGCTGTCTTCAACACACACACCATTGCACAGGTAAAATGAGTTTACAACTTTGCAGTAATAATTAAAAACCTTTTAAATATTTCATTGTGTTAGTCATCCACATTATTTTATATACTCCAAATGTATATAAAATGCATTTAATTGCAAATGAAAGTGATTACATAAATGTTTTAAAATAAGTAATGTGAAAATAACATTTCAAAATATGGGTGAAGTAATGTTCTATAATCATTTAGACCTGTAAATATATTTATGTTAAAAAACGAAACAACTAATTTATGAAAACATAGATGAATATGTGATCATATAAACTCATATCTTTAATTTTAATGTGTAAATTTTATTTTTTAAATCATTGAGAGATATTTATGTTTATTATTATATTTTATTTGGACTGATTTAATGATTTTCTGCTTCCAAAATGAAAAAAAGTTTATATATTTTTGTATATATATATATATATATAGTATAACAATACTTAGCTTGATTTACTTCACTCAGCTTAGATTTTTGATTTTGTTCATATTTAATTCTGAAAAAGAACAAACATAAATAGTGATTAAACAAAAAAAAAACACATATCATGAATGTATATGGACTGTACTGCACTGCTTTATGGAGAAGTGTTAAAAAGTGACAATTTTATCCAGGCATTTGGAATCAAAGTTGAATAATTTAAGAAAATGACAGCACCATTATTTTATTTTTACACAAATTGGTAGATCTTTTAGTGACTTCAGCAATCTGTGTTGCATTACTTGACAATGTGGTCAGTAAAAAATAGGGAGGAGTATGAAGTGAAAATTATAAAATAGTAAATATACCTTTATGGCATTTAATAGTTTGGCTTTCATCACTATTTATGTTCAACTTTCTTCTAAAAAATATTTAGATTTGCCACAAAATGACACAGATTTAATTTTACCACCATGTGTACATGCGTAAACATGCTTTTATAAAACTGTATCGCACACTAACAGACTTTGATTAGACATCAGTAGTAGTAAAGTGACCAATAATCTGAATGCATTGTTAACTTTTCCACTTTCTCTTCTAGGGGGAAGTGGTGCCGGAGAGCAAACAGGAAGCCGAAGCTGTCGCAAGGATCAGCAACTGGTCCAGTCGGCCAGAAAACATACCACCCACAGCATTTATTTTTAAACGGCCAAAGCGGAACAGAATATGCAACACAAACACAGACAAAGATGACAAGGAAATTGACAGAGACTTGCTGAAGTTACTGCTGCCTTCTCTGGTTTTGACACACATCCTCATGCTTGGATTGGGGTGAGACAATTGTGCGTTTATAAAGCCTGATGTCTTGTTTATCACTCTTTTGTTCACTCCTGCTATTTTTAATCTGTCTCTGCAGGATCTGTATTGGACGGCGCCTCTCGACCCAGTGCTCTGCTATCTGAATCGACAGATAAAAGTGTGTGTCAGTGTCACTCTGTGAGATCCTCTCTAGAAAAAGCCTCACAGCCTTTTGTTTTCCTCCAGGAGATGTAAGAGAACACTGTGAAAATATGATGAGAGATAGAAACTCTCAGCATTGTTTATCTTTGGTTCTTTTGTGAGGACTTTGGCTCAGAAAAAAATAAATATTAATCTCGTCCTTAAGGGTATTGGATTAGATTAACCAGGAAATAGGCCTGATAGATTTCAGACTTTTCAAATATTGTTACTATAAAGGCATGCGGATTACTACAATTGTTTTTATTTAATGGCCAGGTCACATTATAGTCCTTTCAAGTGATCGTTTTTGTAGCATTTCAAATCATTATCCTTGGAAAATGCAAATATATGTTAAACAGAATATTAAGAGTTGTATAAAACATATTCTGATGATTTTTTTAATATATATATATATATATATATATATATATATATATATATGACATGCTATAAAAAACAATAAACTGTGCTGCCTAAATAATAATGTTCCAATTAATTAAGCTTTTGCCTCCAAGTTAATAAAAATTGCTACATTTATTATTTATCAATTTTTATTGAGTTCTTATTTTGAATTAATTAGTGGACAGTTCCAGGTACAGAATATTATCCCTGTTTAACTCTCTTCAGGTGTAATGTCAAAAAATGCATCCTCACATTCGATAGTATATAGGTGGGAGGTGTGGTCTTCAACATTACAAGTGTGACAGTTCAATTCAGGGGTGCATTACACCTAAATAGTATTGTGTTTTGTACTGGCTTTTTGTTGACACCAGGTGGCGCTTTCATCCAATTTTTCCAAGGATTTTTGCTTATGCTTTTTGGAATTGACCGTTCTAATAAACCATTCACTTTTAATAACGTCTCTCTCTCACTTCCTAAAATAGTATAATAATACATTTTAAGGTATATTATAGATAGTTTAAACAGTCAACAACATATGATTAACAGCAACATGGATTTTGTATAAGCAATCAGTTTTTTTTTGTTGTTTCTTCACAGTTTGCGCTTTAGAGCCATAATATTTACTGTAACATGAGAACGAATGTATTATCTTGGAATATTGTGTAGAATTGCATTTTTTGAATGTTTCAATCTCTTGCTTCTATTTTCTTTTTTTCTTTTCGCGTGGCTATTTATTTTCACTAACAAGTTAATTAGCTTATAAAATTAAGGACTTGGAGAAGTTTAAACAGCAGGAGGTTTTTATTACTGCGTTTCTTTTGTGTAAACATTTTCTAAAAACCTGCCGGTGATTACGGTTATTTGTTTGTGACTTCACAACATTAAAAATGATTAAACGCATGTTTGAAACAGTTTTTGAATATAAGTTTAAAAACTTTAAGAAATATGAATGTTTGCATGTATATGTGAAGATAGGATATGCAGATAATGCTTTATTTTACAAGTGGAGCTTATTATAGCATAATAGCATAAGTAAAATTGAGACACGTACAGAAAAAAAAGCAGAAATCCAACTGTAAAATTAACTCTTTTAAATAAGACTAATAACATTATTACTAATAATATTATAAAGGGTTGCCGGTTGATAATTTGTAGCAATTTACTGTCAATGGTATTTTGTAACGAAATAACATTACATCTTAAAACTCAGATAGTGCATTAATTAACACTAACAATGGGAACTAGCCTATTAATCTTTGTTAGATATTAGCTAATATTAGATAGGACTAATAAGCATGTTTATTTTTATTTCATGTTAGCTCAGTTTTATTCAGCATAATGTTTACTTATGTACTTTTAAAACCAAAAGTCGCATAATGGTAACTGTTAATAACTTCATTAGAAATATTGTGAATGTTAACGGATATATTTACCTAGTGTTTATATATGTATACCTGTGAAATGATTTTTTTATTTTATTTTTATTATTATTATTTTTTTTTGATGCGGCGCTCGGTTTCCAAATCTTGATTGACGTTGTGCGTCACAGCCACGCCCATATACCATATTATTACATCCATCAACTCCTATTCTCCTGCGGATTGTCTTACGGCAGTCCTGAGGGAGAAGGAAGCTCGACATCCGCCGGTCTCTGAGATGAAGCAGGAGGTCAGAGGGTCATCTGTAGGGTCAGCGGGCTCCTGGCTGCACACACACAGCAGTCTCTCCGCGCAGAGGTAGGAAGACGAATGCACTTCTATCCCGTTTATTCCGTCTTACACTTTCATGAACAACTTTATTTGTAAGATGGAGAAAGCAAGTTTACAGAATTTGCTTTGTGCTTGTCAGCGTCATTATGACTGCTTTTATGGATATGGGTTGGTCCCACAAGATGGCTTAAGTAAAAAGTAAATAAATAAGGCACAATGTATTGTGTTGCTGTATTTCAAAACATATCAGCAATTATTGTTTTACATGTAGCCTGCAGTACTTTGCAATAATAGGAAACTTATGCAAAACTATACTCGCAAAAATTACATGCTTGGGAACCTTCACATAATATTACAGGATAATTATATATAAATTGAAATAGAGACAACATAAAATGAAGAGTGACTTTTTTGCTGCAGTTTTATGGATTATTCTGTTTATTATTGAGACTTATGGGTTTAGTGAATATGCTTAAGGACACATTTAACAGTTTAAACAGGTTATTATATGAAAATTTGTTTAATTAAAGGTTAGTACACACTACTTAATTGACACTTAATATAAAACGAGACTATTTGGTCTTTTGGTTTCTCTGGGTCTCATTTATTATGCATGGATTTGACAAAAATGTTAAATTTTTTGTTGTTCAGAACAGTTTTTGTATTAAAATGTTTTGACTTGAAATTTTATTAAATTTTATTTTTTTTAATGGTAGTTGGTAAAATGGTACAAAAACATTGGTACTGTGTTGTCTAAATATACTGTAAATATATATCTTTATTTTTATTTTACATTTAGAAGAAAATTCACAAGATGTAGTGATATATATATATATATATATTCATTTGCACTTATATTATTAAGCTAAATACTAGTATCTTGCAAATTAACTACTAAAATATGTACTGTAATCATGGCAAAAGACAATGGAATTAGTCAATTAGGCAATTAGTCATTAAAAATATTATGTTTAAGAGAAAATATTTTAATAAGATAAGATAGAAAGTTTGCTTATTTCAATCTTTGTGCAAATTATTTAAAATTAAATCACTCAGAACAAATTTTTCTGTTTCTGGCAGAGATGTTGGTCTTGCCCGAGCACACTTTGAGAAACAGCCGCCTGCAAACCTGCGCAAGTCAAACTTCTTTCACTTTGTTTTGGCTTTATATGACAGTCAGAGTCAGTCTGTGGAAATAGAGCAAACCGCATTTGTGGATTTTGTTGAAAAAGACAAGGTGAGGAGAAATGTATACATAATATTTGGAGAGAAAAAAAAAATGAGAAAAGCATATATCAATTTGTCTATTTATGTAATTGATTTAGGAACCAGTGAGTGAAAAAACTAACAATGGAATCCATTACAAACTTCAGTTACTGTACAATAATGGTGAGCACTTTATATATTACCAACGTTTTTAATGAAATATGAATGATATTCAGTGCTGATCTTGTGCTATTTAATATATTGCTTTTTAGGTGTCAGAACAGACCAAGATCTGTACATTCGTTTGATAGACTCTGTGACCAAACAGGTAAAACATTGTTTGTACTTTAATATATCTTAGCACTTTACTTTTAGTGGTAAAAGATTGTATTAGTCAAAAAAGTTGTTTATAAGTTGTTTACATTTTAAAACTTTTTATTTAAAAAACAAATGTTACACACATACTGTTTGCTATGGAATGCAAAAACTTTGAAGCTCAATATCTCAAAATCATTCAAAACACAGATAGAACCTTATAATTCCAAGGTGACAATTAGTTAATAAAATAGTTCATGTTAACTCACAGTGCATTAACTAATGCTAATAATAATTCATTTTGTTTGTATTAATGCATTAGTAAATGTTGAACTATGATTAATAAATGCTGTACTAGTATTGTTTATTCTTATGTCATGTTATTAAAATACATTACCTAATGTTAATTAATAAAACCTTATTGTAAAGTGTGATTGATATAAAGTAATATACCTGCATAAAATATATGTTTTATGCAGGAATAGAGCTCATAGATATGACATGTACGCTGAAACATTAAATGATTTACTTAGTAAATGACTACTAGATATATATTTATTTTGCTTTACATAACATTAATCTGCTGTTTCTCAGGCAATTGTGTTTGAAGGTCAAGATAAAAACCCTGAGATGTGTCGTGTTCTTCTTACTCATGAGACGATCTGCAGGTGACTTGTACCTCTACACGCTGACATAAAATGGTCTTTCAAATATATTGTGTGTTTGTTTTAGTTGCTGCATATTTCTATTGCATATTTTATGCATATTTTTACAGCCGATGTTGTGATAAAAAAAGCTGTGGAAACAGGAACGAAACACCATCAGACCCTGTCATTATCGACAGGTAGGGCAATCATTTTAGTTCTGTAAAATTTTAATTGAATAATAAAATTTGTTACCCGGGACCACAAAACCAGCCATGAGTGACAATTATTTATTTTTTATGTAGATATCACCTGAATCTCTGTTATTTAAAAAAAGACACTTATGACTAATTTTGTGGTACAATTTTTTCCCCATTTATTTATGGTTTGTTTGGATTTGGCCAAGATACAATTATTTGCATATCTGTAATCTGATGGTTACAAAAAATCTGAAACATTAAGAAAATCTGTATTAAAGATGTCTATATGTAGTGCTTAGCAATGCACATTACTGATCAAAATTTGAATTTTTAGTTTAATTTAAACCTATTTTATTTTAAGTAGGAAATGTACAAAGTACAGTTGAAGTCAGAATTATTAGCCCCCGTTTAATTATTATTATTTTTTATATTTCCCACATGATGTTTAACAGAGCAAGAACAATTTCACAGTGTTTCTGATAATATTTTTTTTTCTGGAGAAAGTCTTATTTGTTTTATTTCGGCTAGAATAAAAGCAGTTTTTAATAAAAAAAATCATTTTAAGGTCAAAATTATTAGCCCCTTTAAGCTATATTTTTTTTTCAATAGTCTACAGAACAAACCATCGATATACAATGACTTGCCTAATTACCCTAACCTGCCTAGTTAGCCTAATTAACCTAGTTAAGCCTTTAAATGTCACTTTAAGCTGTGTAGAAGTGTCTTGAAAAATATCTAGTCAAATATTATTTACTAAAGATAAAAATAAATCAGTTATTAGAAATGAGTTATTAAAACTATTATGTTTAGAAATGTGTTAAAAAAATCTTCTCTCTGTTAAAGAGAAATTGGGGGGAAAATAAACGGGGGCTAATAATTCAGGGGGGCTAATAATTCTGACTTCAACTGTATATCCATGAAAAATGATCTGCTTAATGTTCGAATGATTTTTAGCATTCATTCATTTATTTTCCTATATTAATGCCAACTGACCCAGCCGGGTTCGACCCAGCTACCTTCTTGCTGTGGGGTGACAGCGCTACCCACTGTGCCACTGTGTCGGCATGATTTTTAGCATAAAATAAAAAAACAATAATTTGAATACAATCTTTTTTTTTTTGGTTATTGTCAAAAATATACCTGTGCAACAATATTTTTGGTTTTGTGGTCCAGGGTCACAATTATGTACTCTTTATGTTCTTTCATCTCTCCAGATCTCGCTTTTTGTCTTTTTGCATCATTTTCTCAGTGACTCTTTTTCTCCATACCCTGATCCGCACACACCTTCACGCATTTGTAGTGCAAAGATGCCTGTCTTGCCCTTAAAATAATGCCAATTTTCTTTTATTACACGCTTAGATTCTTCTTGAAGTTTTTTCTCAAATGTAATCAAAATTGCCTGAAGAATGCAGGAAACCCGCGAGACACACGCCGTTTCCAGGTACACACACATACTCTATATAAACACAGTGGATGCTGAATTAGTGTAATGTCTTTGTGTGTCTTTTTTTTTGTAAAAGTTACTGTGCATTGCAGGTGCTGGTCTCCACCACAGCCTCGGTTAAGGGCCACGTTCTAGCCATCTCAGATAACATATTTGTCCACAACAATTCAAAGCATGGAAGAAGAGCAAGACGATTTGAGTTGATTGAAGGTACAGCAATCAAACTTAGTTGGTACTTTTGTAACTAATATAATTTAGACTGGAATATTTGTCACAAAGGACATTTAATTCAGTGCACTGTGTGTTCAAATGATGTTATTTGTTTAAATATATAGAAGAAGATTTTTTATTTTATGTTGCTGTTGATGTTCATTAAAAGTCTATTGTTTAAAACTGTTTATCTGAAGTTATTTTTATTTGCAAGAGCAGATAAACCCATTTGATCACACTTTACTTTAAGATACAATTCTTCCTGTTAATATACCAATACACTCCTAATTTGCTGCTTATTAATAGTTTGGTGAGTTGTAAGGTTTAGGTATTAAGTAGGATTAAGAATGTAGAATAAGATCCTGCAGAAAATGTACTTTACAAGTACTAATAAACAGACATTTTCTTAATAAAAGGTTAGTATTAAGCCACAAATTAATAGTTAGAATTGGTACATAAAAGTGTTAACCTCCATTTTAATGATGTTTCATAAATTGTGTTTATTTGTTTGTATTGTGCATTGAAGAGCTCAAGTTATTTTCGAAAAGGAATGAAAAGGATAAATTAGTTAGTAATCTGTTTTTGCAAATGGCCCCTTCATAAATTAAACAATTATTTCTTTATTGATTTTTTGATTGAGTAACTGATTGCAGTCTTTTGTACTCTGTATCTGTAAAGTGCAACCCCTCATACAGTTTACTGTGTGTTTGCATGTAGCTGAGTTCCCCTGCATTAAGGCCATCAGTCCGAGTGAAGGCTGGACTTCAGGTGGAGCATCAGTGATTATTATTGGAGATCAGTTCTTCAGTGGTCTACAGGTGGTTTTCGGAACAATGCTGGTCTGGAGTGAGGTGTGCATCAAAGAATTACTATAAATACTTTTTTATTTTTTTTATTTTAGCCTTTTCATTCCACTCATTCACCATCTTAAGTTGTGTGACATATATTTTCTACTCTTTTATGTTCCCAGCAGATTTGAATTGCATTTGTTTTGTTAAGTGAGGCTCTATTAGAATGTGATTTGCAGTTCATGGCAAAATTAAGTAAATCTGTTTTCTTCAAATTCTTTGTTTTTTTGTTGTTGTAGGTGATCACACCGCATGCGATTCGAGTGCAGACTCCACCTCGTCACATCCCTGGGGTTGTAGAAGTTACACTGTCCTACAAATCCAAACAGTTCTGCAGGGGAGCTCCAGGACGCTTTGTTTACACTGGTGACCATTTTTGAGTTCACACTGAACAATGACTATATTTAGAGAACTCTTTCCATTTTTAGACATATGTAAAAATAAATAGTATATTTCTTTGTACATAATGCCTTTTTTTGGAAGCCTGCACATCCTCTGACATTCTTAGACATGTTTTGTTGCTTTATGGTGCTTTTGAGTAAGTCTCTTTTCCGTTTTAGCTTTAAACGAGCCAACTATTGACTATGGGTTCCAGCGGCTGCAGAAAGTCATTCCTCATCATCCTGGCGATGTGGAAAGACTGCCAAAAGTGAGTCAATAATGCTGACAAAAGTAGACTTTATACTGTGAATACTTGTAGGGACATTTGAAGTCCATTCATTTCTTAGCAAACTCTATTTTAACTAGGTTCTGTTTTAAATGTTTAATTGATTCTGAGGGTTTTTTTCCAGAGGTTGAAGATTTTCTGAAGTAATATTGTGAATGATTTACAATACTGTAAGGTTGTGTTTGTTAATGTTAGAAAATGCATTTACTAACATTAGTTCATTGCTAGTTCAAGTTAACCTACAGTGAATTAACTTATGTTGAAGTATGAATTTGGATTATAGTAATACATTAGTAAATATTGAACTGCGATTAATAAATGATGCCGAAAGTGATGCTGAGTCGGCTTTATACTGTAACTATACTCATAAAGCCCTTTAAAATCTATTTATTTCCTATCTAAGTTCATTTTAACTTTGCTGCGTTGTGTTTTAAATGTTTAACTAAAGTTAATCTTACAATTTTCACTTACATTATTAGAAAATCTGTGCTCATGATTTTATGTTTGTTTTTGATTATCAGGAGGTCTTGCTGAAGAGAGCAGCTGATCTCATAGAGACATTTTATGGAGTGCCTCACAACAACCAGGTGAACATAACATTTACATTTGTATTTTTATTGCAACTGATTAGTTAGTTATGCAAATAAACATGCAGCAAAAGTGATGTCATTTCTCTACAGTGATGTTCCAGAAGTAAAATCTCTAGTCATTTTCTCTATAGGGAATAAGTGATGCATGAAAACAATGAATGATAAACATTTTGTTATAGATTTTAGGCTGTTATTCGATTGATTATGCATTTGTTGTACCTGTTCACATGAATTCAGTTTATTTTTTAAAACAATCATATGTAATAGTGGAATATATGCAGAAATACTGCATTACCCATAATTCATAGAGAACTTTCCACCTTGTATAAATTAATACATTTACATAAAGTGATTTAGCAGACACTTTTGTCCAAAGCGACATACAATTGAGGAGGCATTCAGTGATTCAATAAGAAGAAGCAATACACATAAGAACTGCTAATTATACAAAGGAATTGTTAGTGCTCAGAGTATTGAGTGTTATGAGGGGGGAGTGTGTTTTTTTCTGTTAAAAGAGAAGAGTGTTTGTACAGGTGGTTTGTCAAGCCCACTCACCTGTGTGAACCTCACTTCATAAACTTCACTATTTTATAGATGTTGAGTGATTGTTTTTGAGCTGTTGACAATCATATATGTGTCCCACACTGTTAAAAACACTATTAGGCACATATATTTCACAAAAAAAGGTGAATAATAGGTTGTTTTTGCGTTATTTTGAGCAAATTCGTTCTTCCGGTTTGAAATTAATTTTTGAAGCTGCGTCACGGCGATTAGATCCTTGCGTGTAGTCCAGCGTGGAGAGTGGATGTCTGTACCTGCGAGTACATCGTGACGTCTCTGAGTGTGCAGCATCAATTCATGAGAAAGACTTGGTTCAAACCAATCAGCGTGCTCTATTGTGTATGAAGTGCAACTTCATTAATATGCATAATAGCTTCGAAGACTGTTTTTACCTGTTACAGTGTTCAGACGGCAGAGAGATGCCACGTTGTGTTGCTAAAACAAGTGAAAGAACAAGAATGGGTCGTCAGTGTTTTGCACTGCAATGAAGGTTTCGTTTTTATTTTTCGCTATGAGAGCGCAGCTGGATTTACGTGTGGATTACATTGCACATGACAGAAATGAGTTTGTAAGTAACATTTTACTCAAGAGCTTTTCGCATCTGGAAATGGTAAAATCCGGATTTGCCGCTCGTCTCCTTTAAAAAAAAGACACATCTCCAGTTGGTGTTGATTGTCCTGTCTCTACAGATTTGGTAAGTGTGTGTGATCGGTGTACTTTGTTTGTTTATTCAGATGGCAAAGTTAGTTCGTATCGTCAGCAGTGCTCTTTCAGTGTTTAAAGACATACCTTAGTGAAAATTATTTAGTTACTAAGTTTACAGTATGTTAATATC
Organism: Danio tinwini; assembly: GCA_903798205.1. NCBI lineage: Eukaryota > Metazoa > Chordata > Actinopteri > Cypriniformes > Danionidae > Danio > Danio tinwini. Next base: position 3,122,654 of record CAIGQZ010034910.1, read on the forward strand.
ACTGCAATATTATAGTACAATATTATAGACTGAAAGATTCGCTGTAAATGCTGCTCTCCGAACGTAAACATGTAAACACCGCAATCAAACTATTACCATTGTGTAGGATGTTCACTGCATTTTGTGACAGGATAGTCTATACAGACACAGCTTTCTGGTACTACCTACTGAGTGCATCTAAGTTCCTCTACGTCTGTGTGTTTGTTTTGCCTCTGTTGAAATCAGCGCGTGCCCAAACAGAATCCTCCCATTTTTATGCAAAACCTTCCCTCTATCCCTCCATCGACACTCCTACCTACACAGAGCTGGACACACCCACTTTCCTGACCTTTTTTAAACTGGAGGTGGGAAAACACCATGCTGAGACAGGGGGTTTC
>CAIGQZ010034910.1:3123430-3154006 GCA_903798205.1 Danio tinwini
ATAAATATATATATATATATATATAAGATAAAGAGATTTAAGAAGATTGGAATTTAAGCACAAAATAAGATGAAAAATAAACAAATGAAAAAAGAATGAGAAAATATATCAATCTGTAATAAATATTAATAATATTAATAATAATAATAATAATAATGATAATAATAATAATTAGATTTACTGTTATCTGCTGTGCTGTTGTTACAGGAAAAAGAAGCAACACTGAGTTGTTGCCATTTGTTTTGATTTTGTCTACTTTTACATCATATAGAAATATATGTAATGTTTATTGTGTGAGACAACGCAAATACAATGCAGGTCGAGCGATGCAAATGAACCACAAATAAAGGTGCGACCCTAAAATTGGTCCGGGTTAAGCTGCGGTCACACTAGAGTTTGAGCTTGCGAAATTCTGTTGCACAGCGCTGCGAAAAAGTGACGGGATTAAACAAGATGATTAGACATTAAAAAAAGCGAGCGATTGCTCCATGTTTTAAATTTCTGTTCAGAGAGGTCATGCTTTGATCCTGGATTGGTCTCATGCAGTTAAGTGATGCGATTTTGCAAGTCAGAGTTCACCAAGCTTGAACTTTGCACCGCAGCGAAATGCGAAACTTGACGCATGACTCAGCGTTTCCGGTCTGACGCATTTGCGTGCGTATGAATAGAAGTCTATGAGGGGAAAAGTCCATTGTGACCGCAGCTTTCTCTCATTGTTGATGGACAGGTGTCGATATGTGACTGCAGATGATTACATTAGGCTGCAATGAGTTCCTTTTATCCCGCCGTGTACGCATCACTTTAATTTCTTTTCTGCTAACTGTGTGCGAAACAATGACCTATGGAGTCAATTCAGGGCCATATACTACCAACCAATGAGAGTGATTGTAAACGCAAGAAAGATGATTGATTGAAAATATTGTTCAGGACCAATAGTTAAACGTGAATTTTACTAGTGCATGGTGACTACCTTCATGCGTGTGCGCACACACAATCCACACAGCCTTCACTGCACTCATTCACTCTCTGAAGCGCGCTGGGACGAATGGAAAACACTCCATGGCAACGCTTCTGTAACTTCCACTGAGAAATGTTTCTCTGCCTGCCTACATCAAGCCCAGCCGATGTACCGCCCTCAAGAGCCATATACCCCACCGTGATTGGTGGGTTCGTTCAGCTCCACACACACAACACTGTAAAGTGTCATACATATCAAACTCGCGGGTCACACTAACATTAAACTTTCAAATTAAGGCAGGGGCCACAAACTATCAGGGGCCACGAGTTTGAGACTCCTGGTTTAAAACGACAGAGAGATCAAAGAGTGGGTTTTCTACAGGTGGTTTGTCAAGCCCACTCACATGTGTGAACCTCACTTCTTAAATGCACTTTTTTTAGATGTTGTGTGATCATCAAAAAAGTGTCTGGACAAATGTGCTAAACTTGTCCAAGTGTCAATTTAAAATGACAGAGAGATAAAAGAGTGTGTTTTCTACTGGTGTTTTTGTCAAGTCCATCACCCTGAATAACTTGAGATATTTCTGTTGTCTCTAATATGTTTGTTATTTTTGATGCTTCTTGCAGTTTTTTTTCCTCAATAAAGCTGCACAGTTCAAACTCAGGCTTTTACCTTTGTCTTTTTTGTTCATAGATTATACATAAAGCTTTAACATATACTGAATATAAAAAAATGAATGGGTAACAATTGCTACTTGCTAATGCATTGTATATGTACCTGACAACAGGAGATCATTCTGAAGCGTGCATCTGATATAGCCGAGGCAATAAACAGCATCCCTCGAAACCCATCGCACACAAATTCACACGGGATGATGACTGTAAACTCCTATGATGGACAGTTAAGCTTGAACACAGAGGTTTCCCACCAGGATGCAGAACGAGGTAGAATGTACAATACGCATGTGAATATGCTACATGTGCTTCAGTAATTTGTTACAATAAATGTATATCTCATTGTCTTTTTCAGTGAGTTTCAACAGGAGTTCAAACACTGGCTTTATTGCAGGGAGCACATCCCAACAGTCTGAATTCAACAACACCAACACGTGCATGAATGGACACACACATTCACACTCAAACACACACCTGTCCATGGCCGGACACACACAAGCACACACACGCCCAGCTGTGCCAAACTTTTCTATGGCTGCCACACAAGTGTTCAAAGACAATCCCACAGTGGACACACAGCACTATATAGGTAAGAACATAGTTTTCTCTTTGTCTGTGAGACCTTGAAAACAAACAAACACATTAAGAATTTAAAGAAATCTACACATTTTCCAAAAAAAAACCAACCTTTAACAATTATGATTAAAAATACTTATTTTATATTTTTTAAATATTCTGTTTTGAAATACAGTTGAATTGTGAAGTTATTTGAATTGCAGATACTTCATTACTTTTTTGCATTTGTTAAAATTATGAAATGTACACAACCCAAAAAAGCAGTTTAACAATTATATATTCAGCAATTATGCTCATACAATATAGATTTTTGACCCGTTTTAGTGAAGATTAATAAAACAACAACAACAACTCCATATTCTACTATGGACACACCGCTGTCTTCAGTGTGTGTGTGTGTGTGTGTGTGTGTGTGTGTGTGTGTGTGTGTGTGTAGTGCTCAGCATACATAAGTGCACCCCTCACAAATCTATCTTTTAAATTCATATTTCTAATAGGAAACTATACAACATTATATTTGTTCTTAAACATTAGATTACTCAGTACTGAAGCCAAATCTGGAGCTTATCAAACAAAATAACTTATGATAACGGTCCAAAAACTAGTACACCCAAATTTATGTTATAGAAAAATATTAAATACAAATTTTTTAAAAAAAGAGGAAAAAATCAAGAGAAGCAAAAAAAAAATAATAATTTTTTTTGTTGAAATTTTGTAGGTTTTTTTTTTTGCAATATTGCTTGAATTTTATTGTATTATGTTTCAATTTCTAAAGATGTTTGGTGACTAAAATATTATTTTAATGAATATATCTGTTTAATAATTCTGTTTTGTTTAAATGCACCAAAATACATTGCCTATATTCACTGAGAAATGGATAAAAATAATCATTTTCAAAATGGGGGGTTCTCAATTATGCTGAGCACTGTACATATATAAATCATGACATTATTAAATTGAATCATTGTTATATTCATTTTATATTGATAAGCAATTGTTTATATTCCATTTGACGCTAAAGTGATATGCTGGTAGTTTCAGGTGTTAATTTAAAAGACTAGCTCACTCAATTTTACCCCTTTTTCTTCAAAAGAACATTACCAATTTATTTAGCTCATTTTAGAAAACATGAACCTTTTGTAATTCAATTAATATGCAAGTCAACAGTTTCCAGCATTTTGACAGTCAGAAAAACATTACAGGCAAAACAAAATTATTATATTATTTGCATTTTATGAATCAACGATGACAACAGTTTCACGTAAAAATATTTTTTAAACATTCTACTCAAAAAGCTAGCTACTGTACATCTTAAACTCGCTGAGCACTGTAAAGTAAAAATCGTAGTAAAAATCCTTGTTGATTTTTTACTTTAAATGACCTTCTAGCAGGGGTGCCCAAACTCAGTCCCGGAGGGCCAGTGTCCTGCAGAGTTTAGCTCCAACTTGCCTCAACACACCTGCCTGGAAGTTTCTAGTATACCAAGATATAGAGCTTGATAAGCTGTTTCAGGTGTATTGAATTGTGGTTAAAGCAAAAATCTGCAGAACACCAGCCATCCAGAACAGAGTTCGGGGACCCCTGTTCTATAGTCATCTCAATTTATATCAATCAAACTGACTATTCTTGTTAAGGTAAACTTTGTATAACTTAAAGTAAATGTTATTAAAAGCTGATTAACTTATTAAAGTTTTAGTTGTCATGACTGTGAGTAAACTATCATGGAATATAAATTGTTGTTGTACTCCTTTAAACCTTCACTTTTAAACCTCATCCTTCTCTTGTGCTTATTTCTATAGTGAAGCAGAAAAGTGCCTTTGCTCCAGTTCTGAAGCTGCACTAACAAAACCAAATTTCATGTCTTCCTATCTGCATGGTGAGAGAACAACACACACACACACACACACACACACACACACACACACACACACACTTTTACAGCTAATTTTATCGGGACTTCCCATAAACCTTAAAGAAAAATGTTATACTATATTCTATCCCCCTACCTCTAAACCCAACCCTCGCAGGAAAAAAATCTGGATTGTTACATTTTCATAATACTTATATAATGTCGATATTGGGCTACGGTGATGTTATCTATATTCATGCTTCGTCTCAGATGCTTCGTAACTGCATGCATTAGATACTGTTTACCATGGTGCACTAAGATTTATAACTAATTTTAAATCCCTTACTCATCATTGTGTGTTGTATACTAGGGTATGTTGGTCTGCTTTGCCCATTCATAGGCTCAAGCATTGGCATATCTTTGTTTACAAATCTATATTGGGTTTACTTCCATCATATCTCCCGAATTACATTTGTAAAAAACCTGTCCTTAGCTATGGTCTTCGGTCAAAGGATATTTATTTACTGTCTGTTCCTAAAGTGCGGACTGAGATGGGAAAAAAGGCTTTTAAATACGCAGCACCTTTTGCATAGAATAATCTACAAACAAAGTTATAATTTAAAGAACTGATTTCACTAAATGCTTTTAAAAAGAGTATAAATAATTTAGAACACACAGGCTTGTAGATGTTTTGAATAGTTTGTTTGTCATTGTGTGATTCATGTTAACTGTTACTTGTTTTTTGTTTGTTGTGTGTTAGACCCTTGTGGGATATATACTGCCTAATCTTGGCCAGAACGCTCTTGTAAAAGAGATTTTTAATCTCAATGTGTCTTTCCTGTTTAAATAAAGGTAATAATAATAATAATAATATTCTAATTCTGTGTAACCAAAAAATATACCCACAAGGCCAAAATGTTTGGTTTTTGCTATGCTTATTAAAACATTTGGGGATACACATTACAAGATACACACACACACACACACACGCGCACACACACACACATACTCCATGCCTATTAACATTGTCTCTTTATTTACTGCGCAAAGTACATATACTGTGTATAGAGAGTGTGAAAGTACATACATGGAGATTTGACAAGTATAAAGAGTAGACAGGCTCACGTCTATTTATTTGTGTTTTTCAGCCTTGCGTGGACTAGAAACACCAGTCAGACTCTCACATGCATAAACTCTCAAGACATAGAAATGAAGTCGTGGTCTTTGTGATCAAGATATAACAACTTCTATTTCTTCATTCAAGGTTTCTTTCAGTTCAAGCAATATAAACACAAGAAACTATATGTCAAATTATAAAATTGTTGCTAAATGCAGCTCTCCATTATTGATGTATGTGTATTGTGTTCAAGTCGTGATTTATAAATAAATGTCTGTGTATGGTTGTGTGTTTAATTGTAATGTATATTTATATAGCGCATTTATTGTGTATGGCCATACACCCAAAGCACTTCACAATCATGAGGGGTCTCTCTCCACACCATCACCAGTGTGTAGCATCTACTTGGATGATGCGATGGCAGCCACAGGACAACGACAGCTAGCTAATACAGCTAGAGCCAATTCGGTGGATGGGGGTGATTAGGAGGCCATGATGGGTAAGTGACGATTGAGGGACTTTGGCCGGGACACCGGGGTTACACCCCTACTCTTTACGAGAAGTGCCATGGGATTTTTAATGACCACAGAGAGTCAGGACCTTGGTTAAACGTGTCATCCGAAAGACAGCGCCCATTGACAGTCTAGTGTCCACTTCACTTTTACTGGGGCATTAAGACGCACACAGACCACAGGTTGAGCGCCCCCTGCTGGCCTCTCTAACACCAGTTCCAACAGCTAACAAGTTTTACCCATGTGGTCTCCCATCCAGGTACTGACCAGGCTCAGCCCTGCTTAGCTTCAGTGAGTAACCGGTCTTGGGCTGCAGGGTGATATGGCTGTGTGTAACTGACTAGTAAATTTCCCAGTTTGAAATGTTTACATTTACATTATTAAAAGTTTGGGGTCAATATTTTTTCTTAAAATGCATTTAATTTATATATATATATAATGATATAATATTGCAAACTATTCATGGAATTCAAAATAACTTTAATATATATATAAATCTTTTTCACATCACATGATCCTTCAGAAATCATCCATATGGTGCTTAAGACACATTATTATTATTATTATTAATGGGTAGCACATTCGCCTCACAGCCTGCATGTTCTCCCCGTGTTCGCGTGGGTTTCCTCCGAGTGTTCCAGCTTCCCCCACAGTCCAAAGGCATGTGTTACAGGTGGATTGGGTATGCTAAAAATTGACCGTAGTGTATGAGTGTGTGTGAATAAGTGTGGATGTTTCCCAGTGATGGGTTGTGGCCGGAAGGGCATCTGCTGCATATAACACATGCTGGATAAGTTGGCGGTTCATTCCGCGGTTGCGACTCCAGATTAATAAAGGGACTAAGCCGAAAATAAAATGAATGAATGGCTTCTTGATATTTTTTGAGGAAAAAGTTGTATGTTTTAGACACTTTTAATCAATTTGTCTTTGCAAAAAAAAGAGTTAAATGACAAAGTAAAAAATAATGAAAGAGACCTCTTAACTTTTGATTCATTGTAACTGAAAAATTGTGCTAAAAATAATGGAATGTATTTAATAACCTACAACAAAACTTGGCTTTCACAGGTTTATTTGTCTATGTACTTCTATACACTGAACTAACTGATGACAATGACACAAATGATTTATTTTCAAGTGAAGATTCATATCAGTCCACGTCCCACATGCTTCCCGTTTCTACAAATCTATTCTTCATGTCTCATTAAATTCTCATTGAACTCAAGTACTGTTAGTAGGGAGGAGGCTCTGCTTGTTTTCTATAAGATACTTCACTAAATTCTCAAATAACCTCTTCATCATCCATCTGGTTTTACTATGAGGAGGAGACCTCAAAAATATAGCCAAATGCTGGAGTTTGTGTGTCATAAATCTGAGCGCATGAGTGAGTTCTCTCATAATAGTCACCACAACTGTGTAATATTAGTGTCATTGCTACATAAAATGCTCTTGTGGATGTTCAGCACCCTTCACAAACAGTATGCCAGTATTAAAAATAAAATCACTAAACGCATTTGTCTTGTCTTTATGACATTTCTGTTTATTTACACTTTTAAATATTACGTGACCTCGATCTCAGCTGCAGCAACTTTTGATATTGAAATTTTTACTCTGCAGTTTAATAAAAGGGTTTTATGGACATTTAGTAGTTTTATAAAAAATATTGTGAAAAATAGTATGTAGAAAAATAAATAAAAAATGTAAAAATAGTTTAAACATTTTAATGTATATATAATGTATTATAGCACATACCTGCAAACTGAATGTGTTTCTCTCTGACAGCTAATTGTATTACAAATATATTTATCGATTTAAATACTTTGAAAAAGTAGAGAAATAAACCGTGTGAATAAATATTTAATCGGCGTCATGGTTGCGAAGTGGGTAGCACGATCGCCTCACAGCAATATGGTTGTTGGTTCGAGCATCGGCTGGGTCAGTTGGTTTTTCTGTGTGGAGCATATATATGTTCTCCCTTCGCGTAAGTTCTGGGTGCTCCGGTTTCCCCCACGAGTCCAAAGACATGGTATAGGTAAATTGGGTAAGCTATAAACTGTCCGTAGTGTATGTGTGTGAATGAGAGTGTATGGATGTTTCCCAGTGATGGGTTGCAGCTGGAAGGGCATCCGCTGCGTAAAACATATGCTGGATAAGTTGGCGGTTCATTCCGCGGTGCCGACTCCAGATTAATAAAGGGACTAAGCCGAAAAGAAAATGAATGAATGAAATATAATTATGCTAGAACAAATATAAATTAGATTAAAATTAATAAGAAATAATATATGCAATTGTATACGACACCACAACCAGACCTTAAAATAATAACTTAATAGAAAATAAATATTTTTATGACGTCTAGCCATTTATAATGTTATTTGTTCACAATATCTGAGTGAGGCTGGCCGTAAGCAAAATTGTCCAATAACAGAGCTAAGCCCAAATATGCTGCACTCTGATTGGTCATTTGTCGTGGCACGTTTTCCAAGCAGGAAGTTACATCGGGAGCAGGTTTTCAGACACATTAAACCATTCTCTGCCTTCATTATTCGCTGCAATCGTGTAGGGAATCTATTTCTTATTTTATTACTTGTTAATACGCTCAATATATTACCATGCATTAACTGTCTCTTGTATTTAATCATTTTACGTGCGTTTTTGTTTCGCGTGAGCAAGTGTGTGTGCTGATGTTTTGTTTGTGCACGTGCGCAGTTGTTGATTGTTGTCAGAGCTTGTTTTGCATGTGTTTACAAGGGTTTGGGCATATATTTGTCGTTGCGCGCAGTTTGTGATGTCTACCAGCGGTGCTTGTGTGTTGTGTGCTGTGACTGTCACCTCTCCGGTGGGGGAAATCCTGCTGCGCGGCTGTGAGAAAGGAGTTCACACCATTGACATCAAACTGAACACAGACAAGGAAGAGAGGTAACTCTCATTAGCATCAACACTGACCCGTTCCAGTCGCACGTAATTATTACGTGATTTAAATTGCAGTTATTGAATGTAAATAATCATATCAGGACCAATTAATTACAAGTGAAAGACTTTTTACAGTTCAGTTTAAGGAAAGTTCAAAATCAAATGTAGTACATTTAGAGTATATTATTTATGAAGCACAGTGACTCTAATACCACTTTGAAGCAATTCTTGTGTATCAAAGTTCCATGGTGTCAAGGTAAAACATTGCAGCTAATTTAAGTTAATTAGATATCACATAAGATGTACTGTAAGTAAATTATAAAGCGTTTTTCTTCAGTAGAACATTAAAGGCTTTTAGCTGAAAATGTGGTCGTGGCTAGTGCTTACTTTGAGAATAAAAAAAATCATATTCAGGCAAAATTAAAAGTGCAATAGGAGATCTTGGAAAATGCTAGTGTTAGACCAGTGGTCACCAATCTCATTCCTGGAGGTCCGGTGCCCTGCAGGGTTTAGCTCCAATCTGCCTGGGTGTTTCAAGTATACCTAGGAAGACTTTGATTAGCTCGTTCAGGTGTGTTTGATTAGGGTTGGAGCTAAAATCTGCAGGACACTGGACCTCCAGGAACAAGTTTGGTGATGCCTGTGTTAGACTGATAGCACTGAAAACTTAAAAAAAAAAAAGTACATGTCACCCTGCAAATTGCAGTCTAAAGCCACACCTCATGAACACAAGACATCGATACATCACGTAATAATCACCACCAGTGACAAAACTTTATAGTATAGTTAGTAATTACAGTACCAAACTTTAAAAAGAATGTAGGTTGTTGATGTTTGCAATTCCTTGCAGTTTTCTGTCTGTGAATGCACCAATGATGTAATCTTTTCAGGCAGGCAGGTAGGCAGCTTTTTGTAATGTTTGATCAAACTTTTCTTGGTCCTTTCCCTTCAACAGAATATTAAAATACATTTCAACCACATCATTTTATTACTGCTATCAGTATGCAAATACTCTTCTATCTAGCATAATAAAATACTGCATGATTTTAGTTCTGATTTTCACCCACTGACAAGTTTTGTGCGATCACCAACAAATCCCCACAATTGGAGGCAAATCAGTGCTCCTTCGCGTTAGCAACAGTCACGCAGTGTGAATTATCAAAGATGCGATCTGAGAAAGTCATCAATGTGTTGCTGACACCAGTGAATTATTTGCCATGCTAAATATCTGAACCTGTCTGCGATTCAAAATCATTCAATGATCTACAGCCAATGAAAGCGCAAGATACAGGGCAGCGGGGAGTTATAGACCACAGTATCAGAATAAACAAGCTTTATAATAAAATTAAACTGACACAATGAAGAAACATTGCAAATCTATTTATCAAACCTAGTTCCCTGCTTCTCCCCTAACATTTCCTTCTCCATAGTCTAGTCTTTTTGCTGCAAATCAGCGCACAGACCATTTAAATGGTAAAATGGTTAAAAATATCTTTTGTAGCATTTCCAGCGTCTCTCATGCGTTTGTGAGCCCAGATAGAGTTGTCAGCAATTGTTTTTAGTGTAGTCATGCTGTGTATCCTCCTGTCAGTCATCCATGTTAAAACCAGAGAGCGAAAACAACAGTGACGTTTGAAAATCATGCAGTGTGAATGTGGTATAAGTGATCGAGTTAAATAACAGCAAATAAATTTTTTGTTGTTGGCTGAATTGCCCTTTACAGTGTCTCCTGTTGTAGTGTCCATCCTGTTGTCCTGTCAGAGATGAGCTCTGAGCTGCAGCGTTGTGTCGACTGGCTTCAATGCTACTTCATGAACCCAGAGTCCATCAGTGCTCTTCCTCTGCCTGCCTTACACCATCCGCTAATGCAGAGTGGTCAGTCACACGCTCATTTCAAGCTAGTTTACAATAATGACCAAAACTTTAACCAGCACTGTTTTTCTTTGCTCGCTCTCAGGCTCTTTTAAAGCACAGGTGCTGAAGACTCTGTTGAAGGAAGTGGGAGTTGGTAAAACCGTCACCTACAAGCAGCTTGCTGAAATGATTGGGAACCCAAACGCCGTGCGAGCAGTGGGCTCAGCCATGAAGCAAAACCCTGTGCGTTTATTGGAATTAGGGCTGCACGATATTGGAACAATCTGATATTGGAATATTTTATATTTCTGCAATAAATATTGCGATGTGTATACAGTTTCACAATGATGGTTTGAATAGCTCAATTTGACAGTTTTCTAAGGAATCTAAACGTATTGAAGTACAGAAATTAAATAATCACAATGCCAAAAATGCTTTTCTTGGGTTTGTCTCGTTTCTAGTCCAAATATGTCAAATGTATGGATCATAGCAAGAAAAATATTGTTTTATCTTAACTTTTAGAAGAAATAAAGTCAAAACTAAGAGTTTTTCTTTAAAACAAGCTAAATTATTTGCCAGGGGGATAAGTAAAATTCTTTTGTTTTCACTTTGAAATGTAGACATTTGGACTAAAGACAAGAGACAACTATTTTTTTTGGCATAAATTGTATAAATTCCTTATAAATAATTTAATACAATAAACCTTTGTTACACCTCCAAACATCAGAATTTTTGTGCCCAAATATTTTAAACTCTTGAAATGCTCAGTCACAAGCCTTAAAGGCCTTATGTGTTCTGTAGATCTTAGTCAACTATAACTCTGACTCAACATTGCAGCTCTTGAGAAAAATTTTCAGTATCTGATGTATCTATTGTTTTGTCAGGTCCCACTGATAGTGCCGTGTCACCGGGTGCTGCTCAGTTCAGGACACACTGGATCATACATGGGAGGAAAGGGAGACGATATTAAAGTCTGGTTGCTCACTCATGAGAAAAAAGCAATGGAGCTTAATCCATCGCAGAGTGAAAAATCCATCTGATGGACCACACAAACACTTAAAGCTGCTTCAATGCTTGTTCACAGCTTTTGAGTTTGAAAATGTATATGACTGGTTTCTGCATTGAACCATTTCTATTTACCTTGATAAATAGATTAAATAGATATTATCCTTATTTCTTCTAGAATTATTCATCTTGGAGGAATCGGTTTGGAATTGTGATTTTGTTGTGGTTGGATTAGTTCAAGTTGTGATTGTCTGTGTTAATTTGACAATGTTAAAATGTGAAAAGTCATTTTGTAAATAAGCTGATTAATCCAAAGGATTATTGAAAATTAAACTTAAATATTTGTATTGCATCTGTTGCTAAAATGCAAATGTTCATTTTTTGCAGCAAGTTATTTTGTATTTTTGTATTTTAGAGTTATATAAAAAATTAAGCAAATAAACCAAGCAGATGTTTAATAATGGTGGATCAATTGTTGTCGAAAGTTTTTTGTCTAATGTGTGTCTAATGTTTACCAAGGTCTATATATCCACTGATTAATGACTCAAAACATGAGACAATTTTTCTTTTTTTTAATTATTATATTTTATTGGATTTTTCAAGAACCACCACAAAGAAACGCATATACATACACACACACACAACACTCAGCACTGTTCCGGACAAATCCCATACAATGAGTCAAAGAATAAAACAACAATGACAACATAGTTTAGTGGATGACAACAGAAATAGAATAAAGAAATAAAAACAAATAATTAGGTAAAAAAGTAAATTAAGTCTCTGAAGAATCCACAGAGGTTGAGTGACTGGTTTGTTCATCCAGATAGTTAATAAATAAACCCCAAACACTGAAAAATCTTTCAATAGAATAAATCCTTAGAAATCTAGGATTTCTTTCAATCTGTATTACCGAAATCATGTCCGCAATCCACATTTGAAATGTAGGGGGTGAAGATGACTTCCAATGCCGGAGCACAAGCCTTTTAGCCACAATCAAACCCAAAGATAAAGACTGCTGGAGTCCATCTGGGAGATGAGGAATGTGCTGTGAATATCCGAAAATAGCAAGTTCTGCATCAGGTGGTAAAGATTTACTGTAAGCTTTAGAATACCAATCAAATATGCTTGACCAAAATGTATATAACAAAGGACAAAACCAGAAAGCATGGGAAGTTGTGTCTTCTGTCACTTTGCACCTGTCACATAATGGTGATATGGAGGGAAAAAATTTATGCAATTTGGCTTTAGTATGATGTAACCGATGGATAACCTTAAATTGGACCAACTGAAGTCTACTGTTGACTGAACAGGACCGTTTCATCTCCAGGCATTTGTCCCATGTATCTGCTGAAAGCTCAGCCCCTAAGTCTTTCTCCCAGGCAGCTTTGAACCTTTCAGTGGGAGCTGCACTATAGCTTTCGAATAAACCCACAAATTTAGAGATAAGATGTTTAGAATAAGTAGGGTCTAAAATTTTTTTTTAAAAAAGCATGTTTCTCGAGAGGTTGTTCCAGATTACGAAATTTGGACTGAACATAATGTCTGATTTGAAGGTAACAGAAAAAATGTGTAGGGGGTAAATTAAATTTTTCTTTTAATCGATCAAAGGATGCCAATCTTCCATCAACATACAGGTCTATAATAGAAACTAAACCTTTTTCTCTCCAATCGGAGTAGATTTTGTCTGTCCAAGGTGGCAAAAAAGAATGGTTGTGACAGATTGGTGTATGAACAGAGCTCTCTGGTAGAGACAAGACTTTCCTCACCTGATTTAAAATTTTGACTGAGTTTTTCAATACAAGTTTAATTTCTTCAGCAGTGCAGGCTTATCTAGCTTAGAGAATAACATGGCAGCTAAAGAGGTGCCAACAGCTTGATTAGTCTCCATTTGTACCCAGAGGGGGGTCTCAGGGGTTAGTTTAGCAGGGGTCTCTTCTGTCCAACACATTAGAGCCCGCATATTTGCAGCCCAGAAGTAGTGCTTAAAAACTGGCATGCCCAATCCTCCTACTGACTTATGCTTCTGCAAATGAATTTTGGAGATTCTAGGTATCTTATAATTCCAAATGTAAGAAAAAATGACAGAATCCAATTCCTTGAAAAAAGCAGAGGTTAGAAAAACGGGGAGGTTTTGGCACAGGTAAAGAAATCTAGGGAGTGAAACCATTTTGATTGAGTTTATACGCCCAATCATAGACAAAGGCAGAACTTTCCAAGTCTCTATGTTGGTTTTAAGTTTAGTGAGAAATTCTGAAAAATTCACCTTATAGAGTAATTAAGAATCTTTGGGAATGGTTAGGCCGAGATAAACAAAGTGGTTCCTAACTATGTTGAATGGAAGATTCTCCAGAAAACCCAATTTATACGTGTCAGAAAGGGGCATGAAATTACTCTTTGACCAATTGATGGTGTACCCTAATATCTTTCCGAATGACGTAATTAGATCCAGAATAGTGGGGACTGCCTTTTTTAGTATTCTGCTAGTATAATATGATGTTGTCGGCGTAGAGGCTAATGTGGGCTTCCCTATCTCCCACTGTCAATCCTGTGATATTTTTATATCCCCTTATCATTAAAGCCAGAGGTTCTATTGCAATAGCAAAGAGAGCAGGTGAGAGTGGACAACCTTGTTGTACTGAGCGATGCAAAGGGAACACTGATGACTTGTCAGCATTAGATAAGGCTGAACACACCGGTCTGGAGTATATTATTCGGACCCATGATATAAAAGCCTCACCAAAACCAAACTTGTGTAAAACTCCAAACATATAGGGTCATTCTACCTGATCAAAAACTTTCTGCGCATCTAAGGACAGAATAGCTGGGCCCGATGTGTTTTTATGGTTATCATATATGATGTTGAAAAGGCGTCGCACATAAAAAAAAAGAAAAACGACCAGGAATGAACCCAGTTTGATCAGGATAAATGATGAGAGGCAGATATTTGTTGAGACGAGCAGCCAAAATTTTTGTATTATTTTCCTGTCAAAGTTCTGGAGTGCTTTTGGTCTGAGACAATTTTTCTAAATCTTGACTTTAAAGTTAAAAGGTTACTATAAATCAATTAATTACTATTAATCAAATGCAGAGAATATACTTTTAAACAAAAGAGAATATACGTTTTTTTTAACCTTTATAATGGCTATTGTACTTATTTTATTTTTCATTATTACCGGTGTCTTTTATTCTTTAACTTCACCAATTACATTATTATAAACTATTACCAATAGCAAAACCTGTTTACAGAATCCTCTATATGAAAAATAGTCAATGACCTTCAAAAATGAATTCAGATATAGCCTACTGATTTTGTGATAAATGATTTAATTTTGCCAATAATAAATGTGTATCAGACATTTTTTTTTTATTTTAGTCAGTAGATATTTTGTGCTACAGCCTGAAATGTCTAATATAATGTGGTTAAATTGTGTAATTCCTTTGTCCACAAACTTGACATATGTTTTGTTCATAAAACATCTCAATTCACTCATTTTTAAATGCATATCTCCTAAGTCTGAAAATCTGCATTTAGGCACTACAAATATATATATACCAGGGTCACTGGTGAAGAGATGAAAGTGAGGATGAAGGTTATCCAGTCCAGTACAGTGCTGTGATTCTGCTTTTTATTGTGGTTTGATGTCATGATGTTTACTCTTCTGCTCAGGCTGTCAATAAACTTTCACACACTTTTGTCTCCACAAAAGGGACATTTTTACCTGACAGAATTAGAAGAGCTGGATGGTGATCACTGAACTTAAACCTCCCTGTCATTTCACATCATTCGGTGCCGTGTGTGGGAGATGACGGCATAATAGACTCAGTCTGAGACTTATGGCCTGTGTCCATTTACTGTCATGATTTCAACCAAATCGATTTTTCCATTTTATTAAAACATTATTTTATGTGTATTTAACTGTTCATTACTATTTTCATTACGAAAAGAAAAAAACGTTTAAATGTAAGATGTATAATAAATGTATAGGCCTATAGACTGCATTTGTACAATAATACATTACAAAAGGCTTTGTTGAACTGGTTGAATATTTATTTTTAATGGTTTATAGTGTACATATAGGCAGGGGTGAACTTGGTGATTTGGGGACCCTAAGCAATTCCAGGTATGGGGCCCTAGCATTGAAACTTAAAACACTCGTTTTCTCTATAGATATTTGTTTACTCTCTGGATTCAGTTTTTTTTTTTGTAAATAAACTGCATGTTAAAAATATATTTTAAGTGGAACCTGCCAAATTTAAATGCAATATATTCGCAAATAAAAAGCAAGCTCACAAACTATGTCCAGTTAATTAGCCATACTTGTGATTTGTGATTAGATTTTAATTCATTCGTTTTATTTTCACTATTCATGGGGTCCCTGGTTAAGAAAAAAGTAATAACATCAAAATCTTAATGGTTAAAGACAGACTTTACAGCATATGATATAAAAATGATAAAATAGCTTTAGGATGAGTAATATAGGCTTCTTGGCATTTTTTCGGGGCCCTGTCACGTTTGTGGGTCTATTGTTTTTCTTGCGTGTGTGTGTGGTGTGTGTGTGTGGGAAGTGGGTGTGTCTTGTTTGGGTTCTTCACTGCGTGGTGTGTGTGGGTGTATGTGTGTTTACATTCATCAGCTGGGTAGTCACGTGTTTTGTCACTACTTTCTACGCACAGGTGTTTGTCATTAGTCAACAGCTGATGCGTGTTCCGCGCGCTATATATGTTCAGTGTTTTGTAGTTTGCATTATCGGTTCGTTGTTTGTTCACTCCTGTGTCTGTTCTGTTAGACTCTCTCGCTCGCTTGGGGAAAGGCTTACCGTCATAATCTGTTTCTGTTGGACCTTACGCAAGTCTTCGTCTCTTTGATGTTGTTACTACTGCCTGCCCTGAGGACAACTTTATATGTGAGAGACGTCACCTCATGTCTGTTTCTCTTATGAACTTTACTGTGGTAAACTCGACGATTTCCTTGAGAGCGGCTCTTTAGCGCGAACTTCCCTTTCCCTCGATATCTGGTGAGATATCCTTCTGAGACTACTATATGACCTTGGTTCACGGATGAACCTTCATCGCTGTTTAGAGTGTCGTATACTGGTGTGAGCATCCTTGCCTTACACTATATCTGGTGAGATATACCAGTGGTGACTTTTATAATAAATCATCTTGTTTCACTTGCATTTGGGTCTCCTGTGTTTATCATTGTGACAGGCCCCTATTTTCCCGGGGCTCTAAGCAGTTGCTTACCTCGCTTATTAGTATCCGCCCCTGGTTATAGGGTTTGAACAATTAAAGGGGCATGGTTAAGAATATTGTGGATGAACAAATCCTGCAAGCAAATGATCAGACTTTGATTGAAGATGAACAAAACAGCAAAATGAACATTGCACATTTTGATTTCACAAAGACTTTAAAGAAGATTTAATGTTTACTTGAATTTAATATGCTTTCATAATACAGATTAGTAGGCTACAATCAATTTTACAGCCAACAAAGTGTTTATAGACCAAGCATCCTTTTTTTGTACACAATTTGCAGGAACAGTTTGTACGACCAAACTCCGAGATTCAAGAATCTAGAAGCTGTGTTTTTTTTGTGTTTTTTTAAATGTGTCATGACAGCAGGGATGGAAAGCTAATCTGTCAAAGATTAGACCCCATACTAACAAATGACTTAAATATGTAAAAGATTTAACATTTGATGTAACACCAAAAAACCCCTATAGACTTGAACAAAGGATGCGATCCAGTGGGAGTATCCATGTAATCGGTTGACTGTAAGTCGTTTGTCAGAATAAGACCTGATCAAACTGGATTAATGGTTCAGAATGAGAATAATCTACAACTAAAGTCTACAGATCATCTTTTGACTGACAGAAGGATGGCGATTTACAATATGAGCTCTGTGCTGCATTAACCCCATGCTGCTGTTTTAATCTTCAAAGCATGTAATGTGTCCGAACTAATCATATATATGAGTTATAGAGACATGCCTAAAGACTAATTAACCCTCACCTTTAAGACTTGATTCTCAGTCTCTTCAGTCTGTTTCTGTCGCAGGTGAACGTATCGTGCTGTGTAGGTGCTGCTGTTACGCTTCATGTTCAGAGGTGATAATGTCTAAGCACTTAAATATGATTAATGTGTCACACCGTGGTGAAGTTCACACCATGCCAAGCCTAGATCTCACCTCACAGATTCACCTCTCACACTTATTTGTCATTAAAACAGATTTCTGACTTTCGGTTTGTGAGCTGAAGCGTTATAGTCATCAGTATCTGAGGTGTCAAGCTGTCTCAGTCACAATCCAGATATAGCAGACATATATGTTCAGTTGCTAACAGCTCAGCTATTTGACCATCTGCTCTGTCATGAGTATTGGTACACCTTTATTGAATCTTACAATGATAATTGGTTAAACTCAATGCAAACAATTCATAGTTTTTAGGTGATGTGACAAGAACATCCAATGGCCTACACGACTGACCAGCAATCATTTTTGCCATTCATAGCTATTAATCTCCTGGCTAAAAAATGATGAGCTAACATTAGGTTTAATAGCTAGTTCACCCCAATACATCATCACATAACATGAAAGGGATAAACAACTCCAATGTTATGTGTAGAGATGATTTTTAACAACAGAGAAATGAGGTCAAAGAATAAGAGCATTTGTGATCATTCATTCATTTTCTTTTCGGCTTAGTCCCTTTATTAATCCGGGGTCGCCACAGCGGATTGAACCGCCAACTTATCCAGCATGTATTACGCAGCCAACACCCATACACTCTCATTCACACACATACACTACGGACAATTAAGCTTATCCAATTCACCTATAGCGCATGTCTTTGGACTTGTGGGGGAGCACTCGGAGGAAACCCACACAAACACGGGGAGAACATATAACTCCACACAGAAATACCAACTGACCCAGCTGAGGCTCAAACCAGGGACCTTCTTGCTGTGAGGTGACAGCACTACCCACTGTGCCACCGTGCAGCCCCTGATATACAATACAATATAAAAAAACCAACATTCTTAATTCTGTCATCATTTACTCATCCTCCACTTGTTCCAAACCTGCTTTGAGTTTTTTTCTGTTGAACGCAAATGCTGAAGAGTGTTGGGGAAAAACAGCCATTGACCTCCATATTTTGTTGTCCTATACTATGGATGTCAGTTTTTTCCAACATTCTTCAGAATATCTTCCGTTTCGTGTTCAACAGAAGAAAGCACTTCACAACACAACGGATGCCCTTCCATCTGCAACCCATCACTTGGAAACATCCATACACACTCATTCACACACATACACTACGATCAATTTTTAGCATACCCAATTAACCTATACCACATATCTTTGGACTTGTGGGGGAAACCAGAGCACCCAAAGGAAAACCCACGTGAACATGCAAACTCCACACAGAAATGCCTGACACAGCCGAGGCTCGAACTAGTGACCTTCTTGCTGTGAGGCGATTGTGCTACGAACTGCGTAGCAGTTGCGTAGCGGTTGGCTGGGTCAGTTGGCATTTCTGTGTGGAGTGTGTGCATGTTCTCCCAGTGTTCCGGTCCGGGTGCTCTACACTCTCAGAAATAAAAGTACACGAGTTGTCACTGGGGTGGTACCTTTTTAAAAGGTACAAATTTGTACCTACAAGGTCCATATTAATACCTCAAGGGTACATATTAGTACCTAAAAAGTACAAAAATGTTCCTTTTAAAATTTTTAGGAACTAATATATACTTTCGAGGTACCAATATGGACCCTTTAAGTACAAATGTGTACCTTTTGAAAAGGTACCACCCCAGTGACAGCTTGTGTACCTTTATTTCTGAAAGTGTAGTTGTCATTAGGCATTAGAATGCTGTACAGGCTCAATTGTCTGTAGTTGTATATGTGTGAATGAGTGTGTATGGATGTTTGCTAGTGATGGGTTGCAGCTGGAAGGACATCCGCTGCGTAAAACATATGCTGGATAGGTTGGCAGTTCATTCTGCTGTGGCGACCCCAGATTAATAAAGTGACTAAGCCTAAATAAATGAAAGAATATTTTTGAACCACACACTTTATGATTCGAAAACACTTTATAAATTATTCTTTATGTTTTGCTCTTATATGTCTGAGTCACTTACTATGCATATTTGACATAGGTTTAGTTTAAATTATAATTTAATTCAGTTGTCATAGATTTTAACCTACAATTAAAACTATACAGATGTGATGATTGATTCATTAATTCATTTTCCTTCTGCTCAGTCCTTTACTAATCAGGAGTCACCACAGCGGAATGAACCATCAAATACTTCAATATATGTTTTACGCAGCGGATGCCCAGCTGCAACTCTGGGAAACACCCACTCTCCTATTCACACACATACTCAAACATTAGGCCTATGGCCATTTTTTATTCATTCATTCGTTCATTCATTCATTTTCTTTTAGTCCCTTTATTAATCAGGGGTCGCCACAGCGGAATGAACTGCCAACTTATCCACCATATGCTTTATGCAGCGGATGCCCTTCCAGCTGCAACCCATCACTGGGAAGCACCCATACACGCATGTATGCATACACTCATTCACACTCATACACTACAGACAATTCAGCTTACCCAATTCACCTATACTACATGTTTTTGGACTTGTGGAGGAAACCGGAGCACCCGGAGGAAATTCACACGAACACGGGGAGAACATGTAAACTCCACACAGAAATGCCAACTGCTGCTGCGACTCGAACCAGCGACCTTCTTGCTGTGAGGAGACAGTGCTATCAGTGGATAGCAGGGTTCAATTCACATTTAAACCAAAAGTATACCCTGACTGAAAATCTTTAAACCCTGATGGTAATGTTTTGGCCACAGCGGTTATATCCAGACATTTAAACTAAAGAATATTTTGCACACATTTCGTGAAATCACATCCAGATACAAGAGCGCCACCGTGTGGACTAAAAGCCTATTTTTTTGTCTGTAGTCTGACAAAATTGCCTTTAGTTATTTGATCAGTTAATACAACTGTGGCTTTAGCTCTCGGCACATTTAATATCTGATAATAAATGCATTTGAGTTCATTTAGACAAAAACTAGACATACTACATATTTACAGTACATCTGTTCCTCCAATGAAGTGTATTTATTAAATCCATAATGAGGAAAATATTTCATTAGGAGTCAAAAAACATGCTCTCCCATGGAATAAAATTCATTTTTATTCTCATCGGCTCCATAATTAATTTTTTTACACTCTTCCCCGTCTGTTGGGAAATCTCTGTCCTTTCAGAGGAAAACCTTCAGCGTCCACCTCATTCACCTGTAACCATAATAGAAGGACATTGACATTAACACACTTACAAATGAAGCTGCCAATGTTTTTCAGTAAGATCGCAATTCACACTCTTACTATGTTTACTGGTGAAAGCTGCTCCATTGGAGAGTCATCAGGAACAGACAGCACTGTGTCGCCAGGATCCATCATCTGACAAAGACAGAATTTTACTCTACATTAGTACTCGCACATCTCAGCATTTTATTTATATTTCTAGTTTTTAATGACCACTCCTTGTTACAACACTCCTGGTCCTGGAGTCCCTGACTGAATAAAAAGAACCAAAGTGGACATACAAAAGGCCCATACAGACAGGAGAAATTCGGACAAGTCTAGAATTTAGCTCCCTATTTGTCCCATTTTTGAGAGTATGCCTTCATAAATTGTGAAAAAAACAACAACAGAAGAAGGCTTTAAGACAAATCTAATTTTTAATTATTCAAATAGAAAAAAAATCTGACTGAGGTAATGAGCTGGCCAGTTTGTTATTTACCAATAGGCTACAGTTTTTCATTTAAAACTACTTTTAACAGATTCCTAATTGTTTTTTGTTTGTTTGTTTTTCGTTAAAATGATAATACATTTGTATTTAAATTATTATTTTTTTAGATTTCTTGGTTCAAAAATGTTTTAAAATGTAAAATTCTAATCTTATTACATTATTTATAAAACTGTAATAGCGTACAGTTTAAAATGCACGTTTGTAAATGTAGAGAAGTGTGGTTATGATAACCATCTGACAAGCTAATCCAGCAAAAAATAGTGCTTAAAATGCCACTAAATGCAGTGCTTAAACCTCCGAATTTAAAAGAAAATGAGGTGGATAACTGCCAAAATGTCCACTTATTTAGAAAAAAAAACACCCCTTAATACTGACAGGCTATGGGCGTGTACAAAGAGATGAACAAATTTTCTAAAGTATTTCAGACAGAAACAGACAAAAGGATAATCTCACCCTGAATGTTGCCTCCATTTCACCAACGCTTCTTTTTCCACCGGGAAGCCAACCATATGACCAATGCTGGCAAAGACTGACCTCCAACACAACAACTATCAGCAACAACTGGACCAGCAACCTTCCTTTCCACTCCATGCTAAAACTGAAACACAGAAACACTTGTTTATTAGTATCTTTAAAAAATTCACACAACAACAAACAAAAAGCACAAAAAATCCTAAATACAATGTGCAATTTTGGTATAAAATGTAAAATTAATGGTAGAATAACTGAAAGAAGCTTTTTCAATTATCTTTATTTACAACTGTGAGAAAAATAAAAGATTGTCTCTCATCTCAGAATCTATAAAAAAAAAGTAGTGATAATAGAAAGGAATTAAAAAAAATCTGTCTATTTTGAATTGCATTGCATTGTTTGGCATTTTATTTCATTTTATTAAAAATTTTTATGCCCTACAGTTTGCAATTAATTGATATAAATCTATTAAAGTCAAGTCGTCAAGTTCATAATGTGTCATAATAACCCCAGTAACACTCCAGGGTTTTTTCCAATGGGTATTTCAACAAGTGTCGTCCTATAATTAGGGTTATTAATAATATGATAAGGGTAATAAGTACTGTAACATATTATTATTGCACCCTCCTTAATTAAAACCACTAAATGTAAAAGTACAACACTGCAAAAACTGATATTCTTACTTAGATTTTTTGTTTTCTTTCTAGTCCAAATATCTATTTTCTAGGCTAGCAAAACATGTCTTTTTTTAATTAATGTGCTAATATTAAATGAGTTTTTCCTCATTTAAAAAAAAAATATAATAATCTTGTTTTTCCTTTTGACATAAGATTATTTTTCTTACCCCATTGGCAGATTATTTTGCTTGTTTGAAGGAAAAACATACTTCATTTTGGCATATTATTTCATAAAACAAGACAATATGTCTAGAACATCTTGTTGATTTAAGAATTTTTTAAAATTTGGACAAAAAACAAGACAAAAAAAATCTAAGTATAAGAAAAGCTTTTTTTTGCAGTGAACTTGGTGACAATCCTAAATCCACAGCAATTTATGTGCCAAACTTGTAATTTCACAATAGATATAGGTTATTTTTGTATTTCTTTTCTTTGTACAGTTTTTTATTATTAATATGAAGATTTATATCACACTCTGTGTGAACTAAATTCTAGATTGAGAAAACAGTACAGAATTGTCTAGATTAAAAAAACAGTACAGAATTTTGATAGAATCTCTTACCTGCTGTGTTTGTTCAAGATGAGGTGTGCTGTTCTTGGTCTCCTTTATATGGTGCTTTTAAAATGAGATTTAATGCACTTTCGTCATCAAGACTCCTGTGACCACAGATCAGGTGCAGGTTTGTCTCTAATGCAGGCTTTAATGCACACCCGGGGCTGCATTTACAAAAACTGAAAAAGGATTGTCAAGTGGACCTTGCTAATGGACATGGTTAAACCCAGCAATACATAAAATAATCTGTTTAAATGATCCAAACCGACTCTCTGATGGCCAAATCAACACTCATGGGAACAGATGAGCCAAAAAAGGTAATGTTTGTGTCACAGACTGAATCATCTAAGTGCCATTTTAGCATTTTATTGATACAATTTTTTATTCTATATTTGCTTATAAATCATTTTCTTTATATGTCTTTATGTGTTAATGTGTCAGAAGACGTTTTGAAAACAGTTGTGCTGCTTGAATTTTAACATTATACATCTTTTATTGCTTCTTTTGATCAGACTTTTGAATGTAACAGCTAATTAAAATATTAAAGAGATAAATCACCCCCAAATGGAATTTCTGTCGACATTAATTTTCCCTTGGCTTGTTCAAAACCATTTTATGTACGTTAAATACAAAAGAAGATATTTTGTGAAATGTTGGAAACCACCATTGACATCCATTGTCAGAAAACCAAGAAAAACAAATACTATGGAAATCAATGGTTACTGGTATCCAACATTCTTATATATGGGGTTCAACAGAAACAAAATATATATGTAAACAAAATAAATAAACAAACTGGTTTGGAACAAGTCAATTGTGAGTAAATCTCTTTATAATATGAAAAACATTTTTTTTCTTTTGTTCAATAGTTTAATATAATAATAAATGTAATCGGTATTCTAATAATTAAACATTCTAAGCAAAGAAGAGAAAGATATTACAAATAATAACGTACGTAACACATTTACATTTTGTGAAAAGCTCTCAAAATGACTTTTATTTTGAACTGAAGACTTTTAACCTCAACCATGTCACTTCCGGGGCGTGTACGGAAAAATCCCAGGATCTCAAGCTGCAAAACATGTCAAGTTGTCCGCATGAACGTCACTAGCACGTGTTTATTGATAAAACTGTTGCAGAACTAACAAAAGCCCACAGGTAATCAGACTGTTGTCTATAATGAACAATTTGGACTAAGCTGAAAAGAAAATGAATGAATGCTTCTCAATTCGTGGTTTATATTGTCATGGTGATACAGTGTAGCTAAACAAGTGATGTGTGTTGCTCCTGTCCAGTGTGTAGAGTACAATGAGCCATGAACATGGATGTTTTAAAAAGACCTGGCATCCCTGAAGACGCTGTCCAGTATCAGCTGTTTGTGGTCGCTGCAGACCCCTCAGTCCCGGAGAAAAGCCTTCAGCAGATCCTGCAGGACATCCTCGCTGAGATCACCCCTCTCCTGGTGCCCTACATCTGGCAACATCAGCCCTTCAATCTCACACAGCACCCGGAGAAAGGTGCAGTTTGATGCTTCTACGGTTTATTAATATTTAAAGTAATAGTTCACGTTAATATGAAAATTCTGTTATCTTTTATTCTCCCTCCACTTATTTATTAATTTCTTTCTTCTAATGAAAACAAAAGAAGATAATTCCACATTGCCTTCACATTAGCTTATTTTTTCCCTTTTTTTTTACTCACTGCGGACTATCAACTTTTTGGTTACCAACAAATTGCAGTCATGCAAGCTGTTTTAACATTTTATCCATAAAACAGGGTGTCACAGTGAGTAGCATGATCGCCTCACAGCAACATGGTCGCTGGTTCGAGCCCCAGCTGGGTCAGTTGGCATTTCTGTGCGGAGTTTGCATGTTCTCCACATGTTCCTCTGGGTGCTCCGATTTTCCCCACAGTGCAAAGACATGCGCTTTAGGTAAATTGAAAAAACTAAATTGGCCATAGAGTATGTGTGTGAATGCAAGAGTGTATGGATGTTTCCCAGTGTTGGGTTGCAGCTGGAAGAGCATCAACTGCGTAAAACATGCTGGATAAGTTGGCAGTTCATTTCCCTGTGGCAACCCCTGATTAATAAAGGAACTAAGCAGAAAAAGAAACTATCTCTAAAAGAAAATCTATAAAACATGCTAGTGTATGTTTTCACAGTGCTAGTAGCAATGTAAATTGCATTTAGTACTGCTACTGGTGCTTATTTTTTATGGTACTGCTAGTATGGAGGACCAAACCTGCAAATATTAAAAATAAATAAAGTCTATAAATAAATAGATAAATGTAAAAATAGAAAAATAAAGAAATATATGACTTAAAATAGTCATATTGGATTTTTAGTTCAGTTTAATTTAAATGATTTTTTAGGTTGTTTTACCTTATTTATTATTTTCTGCTTTTATTTTTTTTAATTTATATTTTTGTTCTTTAAAATTTTTATTTATTTATGGGTTTATTTATTAAAAATTTTTTGTAATGCCACATTTATTTATTTCTGTATTTATTTCCATATCTATTTATTTTTGCTTGGATTTATTTTTACTTTTCAGTCAAGAAAATGGCATCAATGGGATGTAGATGTGAATAAAAATCTATGTACAAGCTTATAGACAATCTAGGAAATCTGGAAAGGTCACATCTTTCCGTTTTTTTAAATGCTGTTAGTACCTTGGCAAAAAAAAGTGATTACTACATGAAAATTCTTATATATAGCTATATAGCTACTAGGGCTGGGCGATTAATCGAAAAGTAATCGAAATCGACATTCAGAACCTATAATCGTTTTGGGGGTTTTTTCAGGTCAATTTTTTAATGACTTTCCCCACCGTGTGTGGAATCACGTGACCCCGCTCTGTTAAGGCTGATTTATACTTATTATATTAGGTTTTATACTTAGTAAATTATTCTGATATTATACTCCTGCCAAGCGCACACGTACAGCCTTCGCAAACCTGTGCACCTCTCAAAAAAAAATTTACTACACGTCACAACAATGCGTAGTGCAAGCTTTGTGATTGGTCAGTTTCATATCGGTAATGAGGGTGGACGGTGCGGAGAGCCGTGTTTTAGGAAATGTGTGTTTTACTTTAAGTTGTTCAACATTGATGTTCAAAAAATAATGAGAGATAGCAGATGTAGCGTGTGTTTATTTCAATTATTTTAATTCTTTTTTTTTTAAATAATTTTTAAAGTAATGCACCCTACATTCAAAAATCTCTCACTTGTAATATGTAAGCACGTTTGCTGTACAAAACTTGTCAGTGAACTATGAGGGCAAAAACATAAAATAATTAAATAAATAAAATATTCATTCATTAATCATAATCGAGTTAAAATGTTTAATTAATCGAGATTTTGATTTTAGGCCAAATCACCCAGCCCTAATAGCTACATATACATATATGTTTGCAGACATTTGTGAGCCGCCTGCTTAAACAGTAATTTTAGGCACATATTTGATTTTCTTTGATTGTAAAACTATATCATATTTTATCATGCACTTGAAGCCATTATACATGTATTTTTAATTTCCATTCCACAGGGGATGTGCCTGCACATCTGGGTGGTGTTACTGAGTTTGGTGATAATGTGGAGGACGAATGGTTTATCGTTTACCTGCTTAAACACATCACACACACCTTTAGTGACATAGCTGCTGTTGTCTATGACAATGACGGACAGTTTCTTCTAATTGAAGCTGCTGAACACCTGCCAAAGTGGCTGGACCCTGACAGCAGTGAGAACAGGGTTGGTATTGGGGTGTTTAACTACTTGGCTATTGAGATTGTCACAATTTTTTGATATGTTTGTACAATGGTATTCTCCGAACTACATGCAATTTTATATTCCCATTGCACATTGATACAGTGTTTTAATGTACTCACACTTCATTATACCAAAGTCCTATTTAATAAGTCCTCTATTCTATAGTCTTTGATTATACTCATTGACTCTCAGATATATTAAATGTGTTGCCTGATTTTAACAAAATCAAAGAAAGTGCACACAACATAGACTTGAAAATATGAAGTGATATTTTAGGAGCTTCAATAATACAAAAGAGTGTACCATTTAATTTTAAGTTACACTTAAATTCTTTAATTATTAATTCCAAGTACATAAAAGAAATTACACAAAGTATTGACCTTAATCTGCTGTGTGGAAGTGCGCTCGATTTTGCGATTTGTTTTAGAACGTCCGATTCAGCTGCCTATGGGAGAAATGACTAGGAATATTAAATGGCTGAAAACGGTCAAACTACTTGCTCTACAAACAAGTGTGTTCATGACTATACATAAAAAGGAGAATAATATAAGAAGAAAATGTCAATTTGCAACATCAAGCAGCATAACAAGCTGTTTTTAATGACTAAAAATCAATGAAAGTGAATGAGACAGGAAGTCTCGAGCCAAAAAGATTCTTATGGTTGTGCCAGCTTGTTTGTGAAGAATAAGGTCAATACAGGTTTAAAATGTATAGAGGAAAATATATAAAGCTATATTACACTACTATTTGTATGATGCTTAAAAGCTCCTTTCTGCACATACTTATAAGTTTTTATGTCTATCACATAAATACAGGTGTTTCTGTACCATGGAGAGCTGCACATATTACCTATGAGCAGTTCTTCTGGAGAGGTGGGCTTTTCAAGAGAGTGCGTACCCACTGTGGGTCAGGCTCTAGATTTGCTGCGCTCACACACTGACCACTGTTTAGCCAAACAGACCATACGATCCGCTCTGAACCGGAGGATTCATGGGTGAGAGTGACATCAATGTTTAAAATAAGCTAATAAACCGTGTGTGTTTTAGCACTTCATCCTTGCTTTGTTTTTTAATAGTTATTTGTGTATGTGTGCAGGTATCCAGATAAAATTCAGCAGAATGTCCACACTGCCCACTGTTATGTGCCTGCGGGCATTGCTGTAGTGTTGTCCAGGAGGCCTGACCTTATAGCCCCTGCCGTGTCTGCTTTCTATTTGCGTGACCCTGTTGATCTCCAGGCCTGCAGAACTTTCCACACCTTTCCTCCTGGCACCAGAGTCATGACATTGGTAAGAAACAGCGTTGAAAATTGTAAATCCTTTCACATACACTAAGGGTTTTTGTATTCAGCAAGGATTTATTAAGGATGCCTTTATTGGACAAAAAACATATATGATAACTTCATTGACATTTATAAAAAAAATTTATAAAAATTCATAAAGCTTCTAAAATTCCCCAGTAACCCTCCAATAAGTATTTTAATGATTGCCTTAAAAAGGGTTAGTTCACCCCAAAATTTATAATTTACTCACCCTTAACTTGTTTCAAACACAAAAGAAGATATTTTGAAGAATGCTGAAAACATGCATTAAAATATTTTATTTTCTGTCAAAAAAAAAAAAAAAATCTAACTAGTTTGGCAGTCAAAGTAATGTAGACTAACCATGTTCCGTATACTTTTTGCTATTCAGCGCACTCAAATGACCACTTCTCTGTAATTGAAAGCCAGATAAGCATGTTTGTGTCATCATTCTCTGGGCTGGGTAAATACCTATTGTACAATCCAAAACTTCAATTCACCAGCAAAAATGGGCATTGTTTTAAGTCTTATTAAAAAACAATGTCAGAATATACAATTAATGTGTTTAACTTGAAGTTAATGTTATATTTAATAACTTTTTATGGAAGTTTAAAATTATATAACTTTACAATCATTTACGGAGAGTTGTGCCATGTGATAATCACCCACAACTGACATTTCAATATCCCTATTTCAAAGCAATTTTTCAACAAAAGATAATTTATTTAACAATTTGCGATAACATAATATTAATTTCATAAAGATTGTAATACTCTGTGATGCATAAATTAAATGCAAATGCATATTGTTGTTGCTCGACCCTTTAGCTTGCCCACTATCTATTTTTAAAGTGCATTATGTGGCCGTAGCAAACTTACTGAATTTTTGCGGAAACATACGATAGAAGGGTCTCTGTTGTGCTCTGGGGTTAAAGAGTGAGAAATAAAATTTACACAGATATATAGCTTGTCTATGACCCGTAAGTATTTTTTCAGTGATTCGTGTTAAAAGGTAATCTGTACAGAACATTGTTGTGTACAGAACATGGTTAGCAGTGGCGGAGCCAGAGGGGTGTCCAAAATTTTGTTTGCTGCTGGCAGTTCCTGAAGCTGATTGACATCTCATTTGTCTAAAGACGTTATTGAATTTTGCCGGTAACGCTCAAGCAGTGTTGCCAGATTGGGCGGTTTTTGAATTCGATTGTTTTTGCATTTCGGCGGGTTTTGGATAGTTTTTGGGCTGGAATCAGTCAGCTACATCTGGCAACACTGCGCTCAAGCTATTTTCAAATCAATGATAAGCCGAAGACAAGAGCATTGTTTCAAGTAAGACGAATAATAATATATCATAACATAATATTTGAAATGTGTTTTATAGTTTAGTATAAGGTTTGCTTGCTTAGGAAGCTTTATTATTTGCTGTGTAAGTTAACGAGGCACCAACGACATCAGTTAACTTAAGAGAGATCAATTTGCTCTTTAGAAACAGTTAACGCTATACTTAATCTGTGCTAGTATTACATGCTCATTCTATGTATGTATGTAAGTTATTATTTTTAATTTACGATGCTCAAATGTTTTGCTAATATGGGGAAGTAATGTTAGGCTAGCTGTTTGTGAGTTAATTTTTTTTGAAATGGCTTAGCCAGCTCATATACTTTCCTCAGATAAATGTTTTTAGATTGGTTGCCGATTTTAATGTGCAGGTATGATAATGGATATTTGTAATTAGAATAAATGTGTTTCTAGCTGGATCAGATGTAACCAGACTGTAATATTTTTGCACAGGGTCAATTGAACATGAAAAGAAAGGGCGAGATATCAGACTTCTTTATAAAGAAGCACAAACAGGCAGATCAGGTTCAAATAAACCCTTCCCTTTGCACTGGATCCCACAGCAGCTCCATACCTGAGACTAGTCAAGAGTCAGTGTGGTCAGACTTCAGGTCCACCAGCAGGTCAGAGCATATACTAGGCATTCACATGTTTCAACCAATGTTAGAATTTAAACTGAGCTTCAGGAATGTTCCACCAAAAAAATCAAATCCTGTCATTACTTATTAACTCACAACAAAGTGAGGTGATGAGTAAATTATTATATTTTCATATTTTGAATTATATATTGGTAATGCAATAGATTTGGGTATTTGTAGTAAAGTTCGTTTGTATGAGGGAAGAAGAAGACAGGGTCGGCGATATCAGGTAAGACAATACTTTTATTTTTGGTATATTCACACCCCACGTGTAGTTGTGCGGGTGTGTGTGTGTTCTCTCTCTCCCGGCTGCTCCTTCTCTCCTTAAGAAGGGTGTCTCTCCAGCCCAATCACTAGAATAAACAGGTGTTATTTATTATTTCTGATTGGCCTGCTGATTAGCCGCCGGGCTCCTAACATGCTCTCCACCCTCATTAGGTATTCGATCATGCTTACCTCTCCACAGTATTCTAAACACTTTCTGTGTGTGTGTGTGTGTGTGTGTGTGTGTGTGTGTGTGTGTGTGTGTGTGTGTGTGTGGGTC
>CAIGQZ010034910.1:3154106-3173334 GCA_903798205.1 Danio tinwini
TGTGTGTGTGTGTGTGTGTGTGTGTGTGTGTGTGTGTGTGGACCCCCTGAAATAGCAGTGGCCGCCCCTGGCCCCCCCATGTAAAAAATTGTAGCTCCGCCACTGATGGTTAGTCTATGTCATGGGTGACCAAACATGTTCCTGGCAATCGACCTTCCTGCAGATTTCAGCTCCAACCCTGATCAAACACACCTGAACCAATTAATTAGAACCTGATGAGCGCTTGATAATTACAGGCAGGTGTGTTTGATATGGGCTGCAACTGAAAACTGCAGGAAGGTCGATCTCCAGGAATGGGGTTGAGCACCCCTGGTCTATGTTAAGTAAATGATGACAGAATTTCCATTTTTTTTGAGCTAAGGTATCGCTTAAAGGGGGACCTCTTGTGCTTTTGACACTTTCAACTTTCTGTAGTGCATAATTATGATAGTAGTCCTGAGGTTTTTTTTTTTGTGAGAACGTACGTCACAGTATCACGATTGTAATTATTTTCCTTCACAAGGTCTGGCTGAATAGAATTATTAGTGGGTTGACTTCATGTCAGAGTTGCTGCTTCACAAATCTAGCATACTGATTTGTTCCCCAAATGTCTGTAATATCAAGATTTTAAACTTAATTTTTTTAAAATGCATGTAGATGCTTTGTTTGCTGTTGCCGGAGTAACTGAGGCACAAGCTGTAAGGCTCCACCCCCTTCTGGAAAAGGGGCAGAGATCAGCAGCTCATTTGCATTTAAACAAACACACAAAAACTAATTTAAACAGTAGTTTTAGTAAACCATAGTAGCTTCAATCGCTTGTCTTTTCTCCTTCCACCTCTTCCCTTTCTCATTCCACATAGGTAAAGTTTACTCGATGCTTGTACGCACAGCTGCAGCAACAGAGTTTTGTTCCGGATAGGCGGAGTGGTTTCAATCTTCCTGCTTGCTCTCATCCCCAGTACAGAGCTCACGAGCTGGGCATGAAACTGGTGAGTGCTTGACATCAGGTTTCCTGCCCTCTAATCATGTAAAATAAAATAAAAATTCTTCAAATATTTTGCTTTTGGAATTTTTTTATAATTACTATTTAATGCATCTTAATGTATTTAATGCGCTGGCAGCTAGCTCTCTGCTACTCGCACATGGTCGCCCACTGAAGCTAAGCATGGCTGTGCCCGGTCAGTACCTGGATGGGAGACCACATGGGAGAGCTAGGTTGCTGCCAGAAGTGGTGTTAGTGAGACCAGCAGGGGCGCTCAACCTGTGGTCTGTGTGGGTCCTAACGCCTCAGTATATTGATGGGGACTCTATACTGCTCAGTGAGCACCGTTTTTCGAATGAGATGTTAAACCAAGGTCCTGACTCTCTGTGTCATTAAAAAATCCCAAATTTTCCCACTGGCCTCTGTCCATCATGGCCTCCTAACCATGCCCATATCATAATTGGCTTTATCACTCTGTCTCCTCTCCACCAATCAGCTGGTGTGTGGTCTGGTGCAACATGGCTGCTGTCGCGTCATTCAGGTGGTGGATAAGGAGATATCCTTATTGTGTAAAGCGCTTTGAATGTCTTGAAAGGTGCTATATAAATCTTATATAAAGGAATTATTATTATTATTATTATTTAATGCATCTTGTGTTATGTATAATGTGAATTTGTGCAACTGGTGTACATAGTGCTAATATATTGTATGTTCTGTTAATGGTGAAGGCCCATGGCTTTGAAATCCTGTGCTCCAAAAGTGGAGAGTCTTTATCAGATCAAGAGCCTTCAGTCAGCAGTAACCCATTATGGAGAGGATTTTTAGAGAGCCTCAAAAAGAACGGATACTTTAAAGTAAGAAAGTGTTTCTGTGTTCAAAGTATTTAAATCTAGCAAATAATGCAAACATTGCTTTGCCAGAGAATATGAAAGATATTAATGAAATGTGCTTTTGTTTATCTAGGGCGAATTGGAAGGATCCGCGCGATACAAAGACCTGATGACATCAGCTGAGAGTTTCTTCAGACAGTCAGTGACAAGAACTCACCGGTTAGAGGAACTTTTAAAATTCAATTTATTTTTTCAGACTCATGTTACTTCAATATTAATATATTTTATGAAGTCTGTGTGGAAATCAGCACCGGGCAAGAAACAATGTCATGTTGACATCATAAAGATAAGTCGCTAACTATTATAATCTCTGGTTAAGTTCTGCTTGATATGGATTAATCTGTCAGCATAATCACACAGCTGAAATAAAAAGCAACTACAGCTGTTTGTGAATCAGGCTACTAAGTATGTATCTGGAAGTTTGCTTTTGTCAACCGCACAAACTCAAACCCTTGATTCTCATGGTGTTTTCAGTGTTTGCTTTTCAATGTATGTTGTCTGCAAGCAAAATCCCTTTAAGGCTAGCTATTTCACTCAGCGACCATCTTTTAAACGCCTCTTGGGCAGTATGCTCAGGCATTCTGTCTGAATGAGAAACATCAAATTCTCCAAAATTGCTTGCCAAGCATACAATTAAATTTCATATTAGGAATCAACAATAAAATGAAACAACAACTCTCTCTTTAGTTTCATTTCTGAACGTTCAAATCACACAAAATCTGCAGAAACTCATGTCTGGTCCAAGCCCTCCCCAGGAGAATAGTCAGTCTATCGCGATCGCTGATTGGCTCCTGTACTAGAAGGTGGGTCTTCATTCACCATATTGACCGTTACACTTTTCCCCATTCAAAACTATACGAGTGACACGTCTTGTGTAGTCTATAGTCTTTGCTACAAGATCAACATGTTCAGCTGTTTTGGGAGTTATTTCATGAGCTGTTGACCTTTAGTTTGATTTAAACTGCTGAGAAGTCCACATAGATTTTTACTCAAACCTGACCATAAAAGGTTTGTTTAACTTGAAGAAGCCGACACAATTGTGTGCTTAAAATGTACTTCCTTTAGTAGTAGCATTAAGAATAATATTTGTAAAGAATATGGTATTACCAGGATATTTTTTCATTGGTTTTAATCATTACTATTGTGCAGGATTTTAACTAAATATAAAATGCAATGTATTGCTGTAAATAAATGTTTACATTTTTATTTGATTAGTTTTAGGAAGATTGATTGTTAAAGTTTTTCATTAGACATTACTTAGACAATGAATTTGATGTCCACATTTACTGTATATTAAACCTTAAAACACAAATTGAAATAAAACAAAACTGCAACAAAAATTAAGGTCAGCACTTTTTTTATCATTAACCCTTTGACTGCCGCTCTACCAAATGGTTAACCATGTTTTTACTGTTTTAAATAATGACTGTTAAAGTCATTTAAAGAATGGCTGTTACACTACACAGCATTGTTGGTTTACAAAAAAAATCAAACAGTCCTGTTGCACTACTACACTTAATACACTTATACTTAAAAAAAAAAGGTGATTTAGTATTCAACAATATTTTATTTTGAATATTTAAAAAATAAATTGGCCTATACTTCATATTTTCAGATTTTTCATAGTATATGTATTAAGTCTGGTACTTTTACTATAAACCGACATATCAACCATTTGATAGAGGCTGATATTTTAGAAATTGGGGGATGTGTTGTAAAAAATGCATTGATTGTGTGTTAACTAGCGACATTAGGAGTTAAGAAATGCAATCCAAAAATGTTTTTCTTGGTGGGGCAGTTAAAGGGATAAATAACATTGTTCGATTATTCAGATTTGTTTTGTTGATAAAAAAAAATGAAAAAAGGTTCTTTGGAACATTTTAACAACAACAAAAAAACAACCATAAAATAAGAAACATATTATTAATATATTCTGTTGTAATATAAAGAATAGAGTAATGATGCTGAAAATTCAGTTTTAAATCGAAAGGATAAATTACAGTAATTTTAAGTAATAATTCAAGTTTAAATTTAACTTAAATAATTTAAGTACTTATATTTTAAGTAATAAAACATATAGATATTTGTATAGATATTTATAACCAGAATTTTTTTAAATTACTGAATGATATAGTATAATGATTGACATGATTACATTTTGCATATTCATGATTTTACTCTTTCTAAAGGCCTGATATTCATAATCCTGGCGGTGAGGTGTTGAAGGTGTTACAGAGCGCCTCCTACAGTCTGGAAGACCTAAAAAAACAAGAAGCAAATCTGCCACCAGAGGACAGTATGTACCACTTCACCTCTCATTTTCAAAGAGAATCATTTTCTCATTGTTCCACACATACTGACATCAAATATTGTGTCTGATCCATCATTTTGAAAGTGAATCCAGGCTGTCATTTGAATACACTTTATTTATTTATTTGTAGGTGATGCATGGCTGGACATCTCACCTCAGGAGCTGGAGAAACTGCTGGCGGAGCGAGGAGGTCGAGGAGTGACCGGTCAAGAGGTGCAAGAAGAGGAATCAGGATACAGTCTGATCTCTGTGACTCAAGGCATGAAGAACTTCATCAATGCCATGTCCTCACATGAAGGAGCTGAAATACCAAGGTAATAACAGTCACTTTGAATAACTAACTATTCATTTTGTAGCACAGTGATTATTGACGTCCCACCCTCTTCTTGTGTTTCAGATCTTGCTTGGCTGAGCCTTTTAGGTTTGATCCAGATTCAGTTACTAGTGCCCTTGATAGACTTCTGGGTGAGTTTGATTTTTCAGTGATATTAGAACAAGCAAATTGCCCCAATTGTTGGGAAATATTGTTTACCCAGCAAAGCCTGCTACAGGAAGTCTTCAGTTCAGACAAAATTTAAGGCCATGAAATGTTTATTTGTTTAGTTTTAGTTACAGTTGTGAAATTAGCTAATGTGAATATTAAATTAAAATACATCACAAATGAAAACAAGCCCTTTAGAAATACAAATATGCTGCTACTATGCTTTTTACAGGTTTCATCATAGTTCAGTCAGTAAAACTGCACGATTATATCATCGGAATAATGATTGTGTTTATATTATACTTTGAACTTGTTGCATTTCTAATCTGTTGCATAGCTTATATACAGTGCATCCAGAGAGTATTCATAGCTCTTAACTTTTTCTACATTTCTTTATGTTACACCCTTATTCTAAAATGGATTAAATTCATTTATTTCCTCAAAATTCTACAAACAATACCACATAATGACAATGTGAAAACAGTTTTTGAAATTGTTGCAAATTTATTAAAAATAAAAAACCTGAAAAATCACATGTACATAAGTATTCACAGTCTTTACCATGAAGCTCTAAATTAGGCTCATTCTTGAGATGTTTCAGCAGCTTAATTGAAGTTCCCCTGTGATTAATTCAGTTGATTGGACATGATTTGAAAAGGCATTCACCTGTCTATATGTTGACAGTGCATGTCAAAGCACGAACAAAGCATGAAGACAAAGGAGTTGTCTGTAGACCTCCGAGACAGGATTGTCTCGAGGCACAAGGCTGGGGAAGGTTACAGAAAAAGTTCTGCTGCTCTGAAAGTTCCAATGACACAGTGGCCTCCATCATCCGTACTGGGAAGATGTTTGGAACCACCAGGACTCTACCTAGAGCTGGCCGGCCATCTAAGCTGAGTGATCGGGGAGAAGGGCCTAAGTCGGGGAGGTGATTAATAACCTGATGGTCACTCTGTATGAGCTCCAGCGTTCTTCCATAGAAAGAGGAGAACCTTACAGAAGGAAAACCATCTGTGCAGCAATCCACCAATCAGGCCTGTATGGTAGAGTGAACAGACGGAAGCCATTCCCCGCCTGCTTCAGAGTGCTCTTGACCTCAGACTGGGGCGATGGTTCATCTTCCAGTAGGACAATGACCCAAAGCACACAGCCAAAATATCAATAGAGTGGCTTCACAACAACTTGGTGAATGTGGCCTAGCCAGATCCTAGACCCTTAATCCTATTGAACATCTCTGGAGAGATTTGAAAATGGCTGTACACCATGGCTTCCCATCCAACCTGATAGAGCTTGATAGGTACTGCAAAGAGGAATGGGAAAAAATTCCCAAAAACAGGTGTGCTAAGCTCTTGGCATCATATTCAAAAAGGCTTGAGGCTGTAATTGCTGCCAAAGGTGCATCAACAAAGTATTGAGCAAAGGCCGTGAATACTTATGTATATGTGACTTTTATTTTTCTTCAGGTTTTTTAAACTCTTTTTTTTCACATTGTCATTATGGGGTATTGTGTGTGGAATTTTGAGGAAAAAATTAATTTAATCCATTTTAGAATAAGGCTGGAACAAAAAAAAATGTGGAAACAGTGAAGCGCTATGTGTACTCTCCGGATGCACTGTACATATAATTCAAATAAATTTAAATAAAAGAAATCTATACACCTAAACACACACACATGAATTTAATAATTTATATGTTATGTATATTTACACACTTAAGTGCTGTGTACTAGTGTATTAGTATTCGATTTTGTTATATGACGTGTATAAAAAAAAAGTAAATATTTGATTTAGAATTTTGAAGTGATTTTATGGTTTTGATGTTTCTTTACTCAACTCACAAATTCCTGCTTATTTTTATGCCTTACTTAAACTCCAATACAGAAAAGAATATATAATTTGCTGTTCCTGTTGTGAGTACAGGAGGTAAAGATGATGAGCTAGACTCTGATGACTTTGAGGATGACGACGACGATGAGGATGATGAAGCAGTGCAGAGCGGCGTCCCTCAGGAGCAGGCAGCTGGTGCAGAGACGCTGGACAATCTCAGGAAATACATGGATGAAATGGACCAGGAGCTGCAAAGCACAAACATTGGCAAAAGCTTTACCCAGAACAACAGAGTGAGTCTCCACAAACATTGTCTATCCTTTAACCCATAACTTTGTATTTCCATCATTATAATCTCTCTCTTTCCTTACAGTCCAGCAATAAAGCCGAGGCATCTAAAAGCTCATCTTCCACCTCAGCCTCAGAGCTCGTTGAAGATGAAATCCAGCCGCTTGATGTGGATCTCAACCTGGTTAGCAATCTACTAGAGTCTCTGTCCTCTCAGGTGGGTCTGGCCGGTCCAGCGTCAAACCTACTGCAGAGTCTAGGTCTTCACATCCCACCTGACGCAGATCAGCCCTAAAGTGGAGAAGAGACTTATCTAACACTGCCCACACACACACACACACTCACCGGTCCTTCACCTACAGCGCCTCTATCTGCTGCCTGTCATTTACGCTCCACACCCTGTTCTGAAATAGCAGTTCGTACGCTGGTGTTTCCTTTGACACACAGCACTTCTTTAAAAAACACTATATCTGGAGATTTCTTATTAGAGCAGTTACAGGGTATGAGAAGTTGCTGATCATGTTGTTTTCAATCAAATATATATCTTTTTGAATTAAGATGCCATTTTCTGATGTTTGATTTAATTTTTTTTCTAATTTTAAAGAGATCCACCTTTTCCCACACATTTCAGATTATGGGTTGCACTTCTAGTTTGGGGAACTTTCAAAAGAAACCAAATGAAGCAATTTATCTGAAATATTATGGTCATACTACAAATAATCCATATCTGTACTGAAAACCGAGTGTGAAATACATTTTAACTTGGTGCTTTATTTTTATCAGTGGTGGAAAGAGCAATGAAAAATCATACTTAAGTAAAAGTACCATTATCTGTTGTGAATATTACTCAAAGGATGAGTAAAAGACCGTTCAAAAGTACTCAAGAGTAGTAAGTATTATGCTGTAAAAAGCTGATGCATTTAGATGTAATTTGTGGATGTGTGTAAACGAAACATTCTGTAAAGCATCTAGTTACTGCCCAGCAGGCACACAATGTCATAAGACGTTAATATTTGGTTAGATTTAGGTTGTGATGTCGTGTGACCAAAATTTAATGTCTAGCCAGTGTTTAAGGACGTTATTTTGACGTCCAATAATGACGTCAAATGGTGTTGATGTTTGGTAGATTTTATATTGTTAGAAAGTGACCAAAATCCAACGTTGAGGCAACATCTTAAACCAGCATCACATTGAAGTCAAATACTGACATTTATTCATCAGGTATTCTGACGGTATGATAACCTTGGATAAAACGGTTTCACTGTATCACGGTATTGTGATTACTGCTCTAAATTATATTCTTTTTAAATGTCTGTGTAAAAAACTAAAAGTTTTTTCTCCTTTGTACACAATATATTTTATTTTGAGAAACATTTATAATATTTTGGAGCAGTAAACGTGCCAGGCCAAATAATGAAAATAAATCATTGACGTCTGCTGACTTCATTAGTTTCAAAAATACAGATTTATTTACAATTTAAAATGGCATTCTTGGATATCTTTTCTGCTGGAGATGCTGTTGTAAAAAAAATGTAAATAAAAAAATCGTACACATACCTTAGGAACAGTATTAGAGAAAATGTTGGCAGTATGACAACCTTGACTTTTTTCTAAACCACGGTATACCTTAAAAACGGTTATCGCCAAAATCCATGTCTGATAGACGTCATAGTGGTGGGGTCCACACAACGTCAAGCTGTAACATCATTAGACGTTGATATTTGGTTGGTTTTTGGTTGAACGTTGAGTTCTGACGTCAACCCGATTTTGGGCCATTTTGGTCATCATAGAGTAAACAGCCATCATTTTCTCATCAGTGACGTGCATCTAAACAGTCTCTGGGTCAATGCGTGTAAAGATTTTGGACATCCTCTTGGATGCTTTTTACGCTTCCAAACAGTTTGCTGCAATTATAAAGCGCTGATGTCCTGAGGTAGTTCATTAAGATGAGATTTACCTTCTATGTGCGATTTTTGATTGGACAGGAATCACAGGACTGATTTTTTGTAATCCCCATAAAAAATAAAAATTAAATTAGTGGAGTAAAAGTACTAATACAGCACTAAAAATGTACTCAAGAGAAAGTAAAAGCACACACTTTTACTACTTAGCTACTTAGTAACGTACAATTTTCTGAGAAAAACTACTTAATTACAGTAGTTTGAGTATTTGAAATTTGTTACTTCACACCACTGATTTTTTTATCCATCATGAAATTAATGTTAAGCTTAGTATTTTGGTGGAATATTAGTGTCTGAAGCATACCTGTAGTCAAAAGGGCTTTTGGGTTTTGGTTCTCCAGTTTCTTTTTGTTTTATCTCTGTTTTTCCTATAGTGCAGTAATATTGTGTCCATTTTTTTTAAACAAAATAATTTGTTAAAGGAATAGGTCACCTACAATTGAAACACCCTTTACTTGTCACAAACCAGTTTGAGTTCTGTTGAACAGAAAAGCAGATATCTAGAAAAATGTTGGAAACCTGTAACCATTGACCACCATAATATGTGTTTTCCCTACTATGGCAGTCAGTGGTTACAGGCTTCTAACGTAAGGTTACAGGTTTCTTCAAAATATCTTGTAAAAGAAAAAAAATAAACTCAGAAATGGTTGGAACCACCTGAAGGGAAGTAAATATTGATTTTATGTACAGTTAAAGTCAGAATTATCTAATTAGCTCCGTTGTTTATTTTTTCCCCAATTTCTGTTTAACTGAGAGATTTTTTTCAGCACATTTCTAAACATAATAGTTTTAATAACTCATTTTTAATAACTGATTTATTTTATCTTTGCCATGATGACAGTACATAATATTTTACTAGATATTTTTCAAGACACGTCTATACAGCTTAAAGTGACATTTAAAGGCTTAACTAGGTTAATTAGGTTAGCTAGGCAGGTTAGGGTAACTAGACGTTGTACGTTGTAACTACGTAGACGTTGTCTACATTGTAAAAGCGCTATAGAAATAAAGATGAACTGAATTGAAGACTATCGCAAAAAAATTGCTTAAAGGGGCTAATAATTTTGACCTTAAAATGTTTTTTAAAAAGTTAAAAACTGCGTTAATTCTAGCTAAAATAAAACAAATAAGACTTTCTCCAGAAGAAAATATTATCGGACATACTGTGAAAATTGCTCTGTTAAACATCATTTAGGAAATATTTAAAAAGGAAAAAATTCAATTGGGGGGGCTAATAATTCTGACTTCAACTGTATATTTATTTATTTGGGTGAAGTATCTCTTTAATTCTATTAAGTTTCCTTTTTAAAATTGGATGGATGAACTTTGAATAGAATAATGATGACACCTCATTGTACCAAGTTTTTTTGGTTACAGTTTAACAGATTACTCCCATAATTCACACCAGTCATCTTGCAGCTTAGGGGAAAAAAAGGTGTTGATTTCAAATGAATCAGATCAATTATTATGCACTGCAACAAAAATGATCTGCTATATGGCTATCTTGTCTGAGTAAAGGAAGAGGAATGTTTCCCCATGCTTATCTATTCTGACATTGCTGATAAACTAAACAAATTGCGCGCTTGTGTAACATTAACCAAGCCTTTGCAGATAAATCAATCGTGCCTGATTATAAGCAAAGCCACACGGATCTGGTGCTGAACTTTTTTAACCTCTTATTTCTCTCTGGGACAGACTTTGGCCAACACTGGTATCAATACAAATACAGAGAAAGTACTAGAAACACCAAACATTACATTCATACAACAAATGACAACAGAAACTCTCGTTTGGTCACAAGAAAACCTCATCAGTGTTTTATTTGCTCCAAACCTTAGCAATAATACTGTAGTTTGTATCATATATTGAGAGCTAAATATAGAGATGTCATAGGTTTTCTATTTAAATAACATTATTTTTTGTAAAAGTCTTAAATTATTGATGTGGTTTCTACACTTTTCATTGGAAAAAAATGGCTCTTCTTGTATAAGTTTTTTGCAAGATGAGTGTCTTACTGTAATATACTCTCGGTGAAGCTCACAAACATGTCAAGAACATGCCCAGATCATAATTCACCATCAAAATATAAAACAAAAATACAGATTTTATATTAAATATTAAGCTTATTTTACATTTTTGTGTCAAGTCAGCACCTTTCACCATTCACAGTACCGCAATATACACTCACTGGCCACTTTATTAGGTACACCTTACTAGTACCGGGTTGAACCCCTTTTGCCTTCTGAACTGCCTCAAACCTTTATGTCATAAATTCAACAAGGTACTGGAAATATTCCTCAGAGATTTTGGTCCATTTTGACTTGATAGCATCAAGCAGTTGCTGCAGGTTTGTTGGCTGCACATCCATGATGCAAATCTCCCGCACATCCCAAAGGTACTCTATTGGATTGAGATCTGTTGACTCTGGAGGCCATTTGAGTACAGTTGACACAATGCTCAGTTGGTACTAATGGGCTCAGAATGTGCCAAGAAAATAACCCCCACACTATTACACCACCACCAGCAGCCTGAATCATTGATAAAAGGCAGGATGGATCCATGCTTTCATGTTGTTGATGCCAAATTCTGACCCTACCATCCGAATGTCGAAGCAGAAATTGAGACTTATCAGACCAGGCAACGTTGAGTTTACTATTTGAGTTACTATTGTCTTTCTATCAGCTGGAACCAGTCCGGCCATTCTCTGCTGATCACTGGCATCAACAAGGCATTTACGCCCACAGAACTGTCGCTCACTAGATTTTTTCTCTTTTTCGGACCATTCTCTGTAAACCCTAGAGATGGTTGTGCGTGAAAATCCCAGTAGATCAGCAGTTTCTGAAATACTCAGACCAGCCCGTCTGGCACCAACAAACACGCTACATTCAAAGTCACTTAAATCACCTTTCTTCCCCATTCTGATGCTCGGTTTGAACTGCAGCAGATTGTCTTGACCATGTCTACCTGCCTAAATGCATTGAGTTGCTGCCATGTGATTGGCTAATTAGAATTTTGCATTAACAAGTAGTTGGACAGGTGTACCTAATAAAGTGGTCAGTTAGTGTAAAGTCCTTATAAAATCACTTTATTTATTTTCTATCTATATATTAAATTCACATAATGATTTGATTAGGTGCACAGCACTGCTTTTGATTGATCCAAAATTTGCTACAACATTCCACATTATAGTTTTCATGACTGGATTCTGCAGTTCCAGCTGCGTTTTCCAGATCATGCAAATCATAGGCTCTATTATTTTTCTAATTAAACCCAGTACAAACAAATTCAACCATTATTTTTGCATTGCGATAACAAAAATTGTGAAGCTGATACAATAAAAACTATTAAGGTCCTAAAAAGGGTTTTTAGATTTTGTTAATGCAAAATAGGAATGTTACATACTTAAATTCTCCGAGCGTTCAACTGGCAATAACGTGTAATTCTACCGCACAATAGTGGAGTGAGATACCTGGGAACACTGTCTTTTACCTTTACCTTTTAATTCCAGAACTTCAAACCAAGTTCCTTCATAAAACACACGATTTGTAGGATGTAATGTGTCATAGTTTCAGTGCAAGTGGAGAAATGAATTGCACATCAGTGTATAACCATATAAATGAATCTGTTAATTATAATGATTTTCTCATGAGGTTATCATGCCTATAAATTAAATTAATACTGTTATTGGGTATTTAGTTAATCACTGCATGTTTTTCTTCAGAATGATCTACATTCTGATTGGCCCGTCTGTCCTATAGCAGGCTGAACAGGGGCAGAACCAGGCCCCGGGTCGCATGCAGAACAGCTGCGGGGAGAGCAGAAAAATACAGCGCCGTTACATCCACAAAAAGAAGCTGCACGGCGCCCAGCAGCAACATCCCGAGCATGTATCCCCAAAACAGCAGACTGTGCCAGTTGCCCTGACTCAGTGCTTTTGGGCCATCGGGGTGCAGAACACACAGGAATCCTAATAAGAGGGTTCGGGTCACTGTCAGAGTGTAGTAGAGGTCAAAGATTGAGGCGTTGCTTCGCTCTGTTTGGGCCACTTTAGCTAACCAGGCTAGAGAGAGGCTGTGGAGGATCAGGCTGAGCGGAGAATACACAAACTCCAGCGGCTCCATCGCATACAGTCCTTTACACACTGCACAGAGGAAACAAGAGGAAATATTGGGCTCATTTATGGGTTCATATAGCTGTAGTGTTCAACAACACTTACTCATAAAAACACTGTTGCAGCACCTGTTTTTAGCACACTGTTTTGCAAAAAGTCCTGTCTCCTCTGATTGATCAGCCAGTCATGTTGTGATTATTACTAGTTACTAGAGCACACTTTAGAAATATAACCCCCCACCGCGTATCATATACAGAGGTCTCTTGAAATGCAGTTATATGGAAGGTAATCAGGGCCAAAAATGAAATTTTATTGCGTCAAAATGCACAGTTTGACCATGTGATTGCATTAACAACAGCCAATGGAATAGCTGGATTTGATACTACTTGTAATACAAAACAACATATGTAATACAATGCTTCATTGGGATGTTCCTTCCATAGAAATTGCTACATCA
The DNA here is from genome assembly GCA_903798205.1 of Danio tinwini. Taxonomy (NCBI): domain Eukaryota; kingdom Metazoa; phylum Chordata; class Actinopteri; order Cypriniformes; family Danionidae; genus Danio; species Danio tinwini. The sequence goes on from CAIGQZ010034910.1 coordinate 3,167,393, forward strand.
ACAGAGTTAGCAACAGTGATTATCTACGTTTTGAAGAAACAAAGAAAAACACTAAAAATAAACCGACAATAGAATTTTAGGTGCTGTTTACACTAGCACATTTCTATTTTAAAAGTATAGGTGTGGTTGCAGTTATACTTGCAATCCACACTGTTCTGGCATCGTTGACCCACTAAAAATGAACATTTTTGATAACATTGAAGATGATGTTATAATTTGGAAACGCTGGTGTTCCATGACAGTGTAGATGGACTGAAGCGCAGACTTAAGAAAATGGAACCGTTCTGTACACAATCACTCTGATTGGTCTTCTGGACTATTGCATTTCACTTCAAGTTCCAATTTCGTTGTCAAGTTCCTCTCATATGACCATTATAGTACACTCTCAGAAATAAAGGTACAAAAAAAGGTCACTGGGGCAGTACCTTTTCAAAACATACACTTTTTTTGCCTTACAGGTGTGTATTTTTATCTTAAAGGAACACTCCAACTTTTTTGAAAAAGGCTAATTTTACAAGACTTCTAGAGTTAAACAGTTCACTTGGACCATTTGGTAATATGTTCGGCTAATTTCTTGTTCTGATGGGGTCACTTTTAGCTTAGCTTAACATAATAAATTTAATTGGATTTGACTGTTTGCATTTTGTTCAAATTTTCCAAAAAAGCTTTGATAATTTTCCTATTTAAAGCTCTTTTTTTAGTTAGAAGAGTTCTCTATTGTTAAATTGTGTAATAAAACCTAAAATAAAATTAAAACTGGTTCAAGTCAATTGTTTAACTGTAGGAGACTTGCAAAATTAGCCTTTTTCAAAAAAGTGGGCATGTTCCTTTAAAGCAGGGGAACCCAAACTCGCTCCAAGAGGGCCGGTGTCATGCAAAGTTTAGGCTGCCTACTACACGATCAGCTACTACTACTACTTTTAACTTTCTACTCGAGCGCTAGAAAAGTATGCTCTATACCAGGGATGTCCAAACTTAGTCCTGGAGGGCCGGTGTATTATTGAGTTTAGCTCCATCTTGCTTCAACACACCTGCCAGGATGTTTATACAGCACGCATGTGAGTAGTATGAATGGAACTCGGACATATTACATCTGCTATTTTGTCATGATCACGTGACCTGATCACTATTTTGTCATGATCATGTCAGCTGCATCGCTTCACTACAATTCACGAATGCTCTCGAGGGGCAACATGGGACAGCGCAGTGTGCATAGGTTGCGCACTTCAGAATCTAGCCGGAAGTAGTAAATCATCTGGGTACTTCTCGCATACTGTTTTTCAAATTCTATGAATTCGGACATACTACTCAGCTCACATACTAATTTGATCGTACTATATAGTATGTAAGTATGTGATTTCGGACACAGCCTTAAGCTGCGGTCACACTAGAGTTTGTGTGTGTGAAATTCTGTCGTACGGCGCTGCTTGAGGAGCGGGATTAAACAAGGTGATTAGACATTATAAAAAGAGCAATTGCTCCATGTTTTAAGTTTCTGTGTGGAGAGGTCATGTTTTGATCCTCGATTGGTCTCATGCAGTCAAGTGATGCGATTTCGCAGGTCAGAGTTCACCAAGCTTGAATTTGCACAGCAGCGAACTGTGAAACTTGACACAGGACCCTGCTTTTCCAGTCTATGGGGAGAAAAGTGCAATGTGTTCTAACACTAATCGGACACACCTGGGCTAGCTAATCAAGCTCTAAAGCCAAAGTCACACTAGAGTTTGAGCTTGCGAAATTCTGTCGTACGGCGCTGCAAAAAGGGGCGGGATTAAACAAGATGATTAGACATTTTAAAAAGTGAGCGATTGCTCCATGTTTTAAATTTCTGTATAGAGAGGTCATGTTTTGATCCTGGATTGGTTTCACACAGTCAACTGATGAGATTTCGCAGGTCAGAGTTCACGAAGCTTGAACTTTGCACCGCAGCAACCTGCGAACTCCGACGCATGACCCTGCATTTCCAGTCTGACGCATTCGTGTGCGTATGAATAGAAGTCTATGGGGAGAAAAGCCCAGTGTGACCACGGCTTAACTAGGCTTTCTAGAAACAACATGTGTTGTGTGTTGAGGCAGTTTGCAACTAAAATCTGCAGGGCCCGGTTTTTCAAAAGTAATCCACTAGGATTTTGGATAACGGATTGGATCAAATCTTGAAAATGGGTTTTTCAAAAGAAAAAACGGATTACATAATCGGATTAGATCACGTAATCCAATCTTGGTTTTGATCCGGATCAAACCTTTAGTTTGGGTTTTTCAGACCTTTTTTGTAGGATTTGGATCACTTTGATCCAAAAAATCTGGATTAAACTGATCCCATCAGAAGGGTGGATTCAGCGTGGATTTCATGCCCAAAATGTAATGAAAACTTTAAAAATGTATCAAATAATACTATATTTGGATCATGCAGCAGTATCTTTTAAGATATCCTATTTATTCATAAGGTTTTAATTGTATTTGTTTATCCGTCAGGTAAGCTTTAATGTATTCAGCCTTTCAGTATAGGTGAAAAATATAGTGAAAATAGTTTGGCCTCATAAAATAATCCCCCAAACAGCTGTCAAATTGACCAAAAACAACAAATTTCATTCTGCCACTAATTAAAATATATATACTAATCACAATGTAAAAATAGTTTTGTTTTTTTAGAATATTTATTAGTGATGCATCCAATGATAACAGAATAACCAAAAAAACACAAAGAATGGCAGTCACTGATTTTTGAAATAATTTTCAACAATTGCAAAAAGCGACTGAAAGGGCAGAAGCACAGCTTTGTCTGGCAGAGGAACAACTGACCAAACTGCAGCAAACCAAGGCCAGACTTGAGGTCTGCCTCCTAAAGGCTACGCTCAGTAGTGATGCGCGAATGGCGGTTATATCCGTGGGCGCTGCAGATAATCCATGGGTCGGGCGGATAATAAAAAAATACAATATGATTAATTGCGGGTGGGTCGCGGGTCATAGCAGTTGACCAGCAAAAAAGCAGAGAGTGGACTTCGCATAATGTGAAGATGAGACGCCCAAAATAATGGATGAAGTGCAAGAGTACTGTGCAAACTTTCAGTTAGAGGAGTCATCAGAGGAAAATCTGCTATCATTCTGGGAGAAACAAGATCACTTATTTACACGACTGCAGCGCCTTGCAAGGAGAAGCTTGTGCATTCCTGCAACAAGCGGTGCGCGCAAACTCATTTAGTGCAGCCCCAATCCAAGCACAGTAGGCTAGATGCTATTCTGTTTTTGCACAGTGCAAAGAAAAAGGCCAAGTAAACATAACATAGCTGCTGTTTAGGCTGAAGTGGCACTGTTTTTGTTATCTTTTTCCTGTATATATAAAAGCTAAATCTGCTATCAATAACGAACGATCCACAGTGACCTATAATTTTATCCAGATTAAACCTTTTGAAAAACCAGGCCCAGGACATAGGGCCAAGTTTGGGCATTCCTGCTTTAAAGGTACAATTTTGTACTTTTAGAGTACACTTTTGTACACTTAAGATACTAAAAAATACACATTTCTACTTTTCCGGTAGTAATATGTACCTTTAAGGTACAAATGTGGACCTGTTAGGTAGAAAATTGTACCTTTTAAAAAGGAACCACCCCAGTGACAGGTACCTATTATTTCTGAGAGTGTATAAATGCTGGCAAGATATGCGCTTACCCAGTAAGAGTGAATGGTTTATGTATTATGCATGTAAAGTGTAGTTGGACATCTTTTTCTTAATGCAGTAAAAAGGCAATATAGACGGAGAGCCTTTTTATTCTAAAATGATGTTTTAAAATGAAAATACACTAGTGTAAACAGCCATAGTTGCAGAGTGTATATATTCATAGTTTCCTTCACATATTGATATCCTATTCTTGGCTTTATACTGTTAGCTACTTTTGATTAAAAGCCAAATATTATGCAAATTTGTTATTTGATAACATAGCTATAATAGCAGGACTTCAAATATGTCTGTAGGAGATACATTTTTTTTGTTGGATATATTAACTCCTATTGCAAGAAATTGTAATATCGCAGACTGGTTACAAGGATGAACAGCTATATTATAATCTAGTGGAAATGTAAAATCTTTAAATTAAAGAGCCCACTCTTCTTCATGGATATCTGAAGCAATCATACCTGTGACGCTGACGGAGGAGACAGTGAGCAGAGTGAGAAAGCAGGACACAGGGATGGAGCCTGGGATACTCAGAGCAAACAGGTGACCCAAGCTCACGCTGACCATCGGGAGGAAGCGGGCGATCAGCTGGAACAGGCCCGAGTGAGTACAGGCTTCAGCCCACACAGCCAAAACACACTGAATGCTCCCGCAGACAGCTGGCACAAACAAACGCTCTGCCAGCCTCAGGGAGAAAGGCTTGAGGTGAATCAGACCCACACCGTGCAAAGCTAGCAGTGCCAGCAGATTCAGAAATACCTGGAGAAAAAGGAAGAAGGAAGCTCAGTGCACCAGACAAAACATGCTGGAGATTAAACCTGATGAACAGCACCATAAATGGTTGCAGAGTCATACATTATGGACTTTTATTGTGTATACTTAAGAAAATCAAGTCCAATTTCAGAGTAAATTAATAAACATGTCATTGTAAACAGCAGCTGCTCTATCAAGCTACGGTAGCCATTTTAAAATGTGCGACTGGATATTTGTAGTTTAAAGCTTAGTGTAGTGTAAAACTTATATTTGACACTATAGGACTATAGAACTGCAAAAAAGAGAGAATTTATATCAACTTGAGAAGCTTTAGAAACAAATATACACTATAAAAAATGATTGCCTTAAATGTTTTATTCATTCATCATTAATTTTTTTTCGGCTTAGTTCCTTTATTAATCTGGGGTCACCACAGCGGAATGAACTGCCAACTTATCCAGCATATGTTTTCGTAGCGGATGCCCTTCCAGCTGCAACCCATCACTGGGACACAAAAATAAACTTCTATTCACAAACATACACTTCGGACAATTTAGCTTACCCAATTCACCTGTACCGCATGTCTTTGGACTTGTGGGGGAAACCAGAGCATCTTGAGGAAAGCCATGCAAACACGGGGAGAACATGCCAACTCCACAGAGATATGCCAACAGACCCAACCAAGGCTCGAACCAGCAACCTTCTTGCTGTGAGGTGATCGTGCTACCCACTATGCCACCGTGATGCCCATTCATTCATTTTCTTTTCAGCTTAGTCCCTTTTACATCAATCAAAGTGACAAATAAATATTGAGTCAAACTTTGTATACATTTTTTTAATTGTTTAAACCTGATTAAATATTAGAATATGTCAAAGCAACATAAAAAATATTTGTTGTCTTGGCTTTTTGCCATAAATGTTTTCACAGTGTATGATTTCCGCTATAAATAGAGACTCAAAATCTAGATTCAAAAACTAATTTTAACCTGGAAAGCCTGTTTATTCTACTTATTCAGATGATGAACGATTATTTATTCAGGACAGTGTACTTCACAAGTGCATGTTTTGTAGCAGAACATTAGGGACTGGTTTAATGGTGTAGGTAGGTTTTATTTGCATGCAGATTTTAATAAATGTGAGTCTAAAACTGAGTCTCATGGTGGCACAGTGGGTAGCACTGTCGCTGGTTTGAGCCTCGATTGGGTTTGTTGACATTTCTGTGTGGGGTTTGATTGTTTCCTCCCGGTGCTCCATGCGGTATAGATGAATTGGGTAAGCTAAATTGTCTGTAGTGTATGTGTGTGAATGATGATGTTTCCCAGTGATGGATTGGTGAAAGGGTACCCGCTGCATAAAACATATGCTAGATAAGTTGGAGGTTCATTACGCTGTGGCAACCCTAGATTAGTAAATGGACTAAGCTGAAAAGAAAAATGAATGAATGAGTCTGAAACTGATATTATAAAATAAATAAGAAATAATACTGATTCTGTCCAATTTCTAGCTCAGCAATTATAT
>CAIGQZ010034910.1:3173734-3189012 GCA_903798205.1 Danio tinwini
ATTAAATGTCAAGACATTACATCTCTGTCATTAAATCAAGAGAGAAAACCAAATGATACAATTTCCTGATGTAAATTAAAAATTCTCAAATTTGAGAAAAAAGTACTATTTATTATTATTTATTTAGTACTACATAATAATAAAAAAGACCACCCAAACATTTTAATTTGGTGGTCTTGACCCCCGGCGTAGAATTAAATGTTCCCTTTAAGTCTCTTACTTGTCAACGGCTGCGTTCATTTTAAATATACAGCCAGTCATAACATGCAAACACACAAACACTAAAAGGACTCCACCAGTTTATAGCTCTAGTCCAATGATCACATGAACACACCTAATGATTCACCTGAGAGCAGAGAGTCCTCTTGCTGCAACCTACAAACATCCAGATGCTTAATACTGATAATGGCATGCTACATATGCAAATCCCTTGTGTGGGTCTTCAAATAAGTGTGGTTTATTTGACATATTCCTCTCTACATCTATCTCAACATCTTATTTTTGAATAAAACCTAACAACTTGGCAGATAGAAAAGTTGGAATGTATGGAATAATATACACGTTTTGACTTTTTTCATTTTAAAGAATTCTGTTCTGTCATCATGTAAAACAGCTGCCAGAGCACACCTGAAATAACTGTTTAAATAATATAATTATTGTTTTTTATTTAAGCGTTCTCAAAACATCTTTTATTCATTCTCTCAGATACTTAAAAACTGTCTACAGCTTCAAAATGCATGAGTAGAAAGCCAGAAATATTGTCACATCAATATTTACGGGACATATTCAAGATCATAAAACAGATAGAGAACTGATAAAGATGAACTGATAACGGAGAACCTGTGTGGGCAAAGTACCTGTATGAATGCAATTGGCACCGCAAAAGGATAGTGATACTGGGGAATGAAGATCCTGCTTACAAAACTGTGTAGATTATCGGCCAGCGCATACACAATCACCGCCACCAGGGCCGCGATGCACAGCAGGAGCGGCACCAGTGGTTTACACACTTCATACACACAAGCTCTCAGAGCATGCGGCGTGTGCATCTGCCACCATGCCGTACTAAAAAAACATACACATAGATTGTACAGTGATTATGAAATCGAACAATACATTACAACTGATATAGTAGTATAATGGCACAAGCATTAATGGCTGAGATTTGCAAGATGTAAACAACATACAATCACAATTGAACTGAGCTTTGTGCGTATTAGTAATGTTTTCAGTCACATGTGTATTTGATCTCACCATCTGGACACCAGATTTTGCCAGGGGTCCATACTGGTGGTTCACCCACCTGTGGACCAGTGAGGTTTTAGATTTTTAACCCCTTTACAACATTAGGGGCTGGGGGATGAATGTAAAATTACCTGAACACAAATACAAGTTACAGATAAATAAGAATAAAAAAATCACAGTTTGAAACACAAATATTGATTATGAAAAGATATTAATAAATAAGTTAAGAGCAGCATATGTGGAGTGCCATGAAAATCACTGACCATTATTATTGCTCGGTGTAATCTTCATGCTGCCATTAACACAAAAAGCGCTGCCATATGTCATGTTTTCTCCTGTAATATATAACACAGATCACTCAGATGTACTACAAAACACAAAGTAGCCTAAACCAAAAGTTAAACATGTTTTTGTAGGGAAAAATATATATATTATAAAATATTAAATATAATAAGTATAAAATATTATAAAATTCTAAACAGAATTTACCTTAATTAAAATTAAAAGTTACTTTGGTTGACATACTGTACAAAAATATATAAATTTGACATATAATGTAATATCAAATCATACAAAACTATATAAAATATATCAAGATACAGTTTGTAGTGCACAAAGTCAACCAAAATCATATATATTTTTTAAAATAATATGAACTACTTATTGTTACCCCATACATGAGTAAATTAAGTGTTATTCTGTTGCGTCCAGAAAACATAAATGAATTAAAACGAATTCTAATGTAAATCACATGATACATTTAAATACTTTTACCAAATAATCAAATAATTCAATTTAAAAACATTAAATAAAAACTAAGTAGGCTATGATAGAATAAATTCGGGTAAACTTACATTGTTTGGTCATCACGCGATTCCGATAACGGACAGAAAGCAGTTCAGGATCTGTTACGAGTAGCTGAGCACAGGTTACCAGCACGACTGGACTTTGACCTCCTTTATGTGAGAAATTAAAATACATAGAAAGTTTAACTAACTTCCGTGGATGAGATGTTTCCTCCCCTTGACTCGGGCCGTTAGATTCAGTGTTAGTGTCGCCGAGCTTTTGTTTTGTGAGTGTATTGAGCAGACTACATAGTGAATGAATGTAACTGCAGAAGACGGAGGACAAGAGAAGTTAATTAATGATTGAATACGTCACCGCGCAGCGTGCACGCGCATCGGGAAGTCGGGTAAATAAATGCCAACGCAGTGCTAGACTTGGCTGGCACAAACAACCCAGCCCTTTCAGCTTTTTTGACAAAATGTTTAAGGCTGGAAACAGAATTGAAGATTTCAAGTCAGAGTTTGGGTATCATTTGCATCCTTGGACCAACCGACCCAATGGCTTGTCACAAATGGTTTTTGTCCAAAGAACTATCCAACATAAAAACAGACGATTTTATGTTTTCTTTAAAAGTAAATGTGGCTTTCACTGTTCCAATGTTATTAACACAGACATTGTAAATAAACATTCATTATGTCCATCCATGAATAATCACAAATAATCAGACAAACATTTCTGTGTAAATATGTGCTCACACAGCAGCTGGATCCACAGAATAAATGGTGAACTGCACTGAGAGCAAACAAGCACATTAAATCCAGACAGGTGGCTGAGTAAGAATCCTAAAACAGACTGACACAAAGCACTATAACCATTACAACCCGGCACTTATTAATCAGGTAAAATATCAGTCAGAACTAAGATGGTGACATCATATACTGTGGAATGACACAGGGATGGGTCAATGATTTTTTGGACATTCGCCCCCAAGTCGTAATTTACTCACTCCTGTTACCCAAAATTAAAACTCTACAGAAGTCTCTGGCTGTATGCGAGTTTTCATGTGGCATTTTATCAGTCAAAATTTGAAATCATGACAATAAAATGTTTTTAAGGAAGTGTATTAAAGGGGTGGTCCATTACGATATCATATTTTAAACTTTAGTTGATGTGTAATGTAGCTGTGTTAACATAAACAACATCTCTGAATGTAATACGCTCAAAGTTCAATTTAAAGGAAGACAAAGTTAGCTTATCAAAGCCTACAGTGAATGAATTTCGGGGACTACAAAAAAATACATCCGGGTTAGTGAGCGCACAAACGCATACACCACGCCATACACCCGGTCAGTGTTGCCAGATTGGAAATGTGAAAGTATTGTACGGAAAATTATCGTACACTAGTCAAACAGAGAGTATAGAGCTATTATCTAGACAAACAGCGTTTTGACATAACATGCAAATTACCACAATACGTAAAAAAACCTAACATAGGCGTACCTTAGTGGGAAGGCTCAAACTCCACCTCCGAGTCACTGTCATTGAATACCTGCGTGTGTTGCCAGATGTTGAGGGATTCATTTTGTGGTACAAATTGAATGCCTACATAGAGCGCAACATAGTGCTGGTTGGCTTGAAAGCAGTGCACCCTCCCGAATTTTTAACACACTAGTCTGCTGAGGGTGTGCACGAGCCCATCCAAAGGATCTGTAATGAGCCGATCTCAGGGCTTGGTTTTGATTAGATTAACTTTGGAAAAACACGTTCGCATGATGCATTTGAATGGGGAAAAACGAGAACATCAAGGGCAAACTCCCCTGTTCTTCTGACCTTCCTTTTCAGCACTACTTTTTAAAACTTGACCGACCTCAACCTGAAAACGACTGACTGCACGGCCGCGCACAGCAAACTCGTGAGAGAGAGCCATTCTCCACGTTGATTGGCTGAGAAGATGTAACGTAAGATGAGATAGAAACTACAGTCATTGGATAGAAAACGTGTAACTCCACCTTCTCCTCACAGCAGACACAATATGCAGCTATCAATAAGTATAGAAGCCCTAAGATTACAATGAAACTCATTTTAAATGCCATAAAATTCTGAAATTATTGTACATTATAGGATTTTTTGCATTATTGATCGTACATCGTACAGAGGTCAAAATTATTGTACAAATATGATAATTATCATACATCTGGAAACACTGCACCCTGCCCAGTTTGCATCTTAAAAACACAATCAAGCCTTAAAAATACAGGCTGGATTAGGCATGGGCCGGTATAAGATTCTGACGGTATGATAACCTTGGATAAAAATATCACAGTTTCACGGTATTGTGATTACTGCTCTAATAATGTTCTTTTTTAAATATCTGGGTAAACAAAAACTGAGTAAAAATTTTGAGCGCAAAATATTTTATTTTGAGAAACATTTAAAATATTTTAGAACAGTAAATATGTCAGGCTAAATTAATTATAGACTTCTGCTGTCTTCATTTGTTTCAAAAACAGATTTTTTTTTACAATTTAAAGCAACATCTTTGGATATCTTTTCTGCTGAAGATACTGATAAAAAAGTAGATAAAAAAAACATACACATACCTTAGGAAAGGTATAGTAGAAAATGTTGACGGTTTAAACCTTGACTTTTCCAAACCGCGGTATACCTTGAAATCGTCCCATGCCTACTCTGGACCACCTCTTTAAACCGGCGGTCCACTACGATATTGTATTTTAAAACTTAGATTTTGTGTAATGTAGCTGTACAGAACATAAACAACATCTTTGAATGTAAGACAAGTTCAATGCAAAGGGAGGCATTGGCTTTTACAGAGTTCGCTTAGCAAAGCCTACAGCGAATGGACTACAAAAAAATACATCTAGGTTTATGATGTCATAAACCCTTCAGTTTACATCCCAGGAAATGTGCAGCGAAGGACCATGGTCACAAATGCATTGTAACATTAGTAGTAGAGAAAGGTAAAATGCCATCCTATTTTCACTGACCTTGTTCTGTTTCTGTATTTGGGCTTCCAATGGACACAAAAATGGAAGTGGTTAGAATTTATATTCAAAAACTTTGAAGCTTAATATCTTAAATCATTCAACTGTTTTTACACAACATGTGGAGACTGATTTACCAGCCACATGGAGTAATACTTCTAGTAACAGCCATGTTCCTTTTGGCAGATTGTGGATGTATGAGAGCAGAGAAATGCTGTAGGAGTGTTTATTTCGCATGCTGTTGATTTGAGTGTTTATAAGGATGGTTGTATTCTCTCCTTTTGGCCCACAGAAGAGAGAAAAAGACAACGTGTCAGTCCCGAATGACATGAGTATTGGGATGTCCAGGTAAGTAACTTTTAAAAACATTATTAAATCATTTTAGTCCATGATATTATGTGCCCGTACAACGGCAGAAAAACAGACACTGCAAGAGAATTTCTTAAAATAAATGTAAATACGTAAAGTGTCTCTAAGGTGTCTACTGGTGGGTAATAGGATCTGTATGAAACTTCTGATCACAATATCTAGAATCTAGTTATTTCCACTTCCTTTGTCTCCTCAGCTGAGAAATGTCGTTTGGTTCACGCCACTGGCTCTGCGCAGCTTCAGATCAGCGCCCCCTGTATGGAGATGAAGGGAACTGACAAACTATTTCAGATTGAGGTCATTGAATTCTCTGAGACAATGCTGAAGGTAGCCTATTAAATCTTTATCAAAAAGTGTAAGCTTTCTGCTTATATACAGTCAAGCCCAAAATGATGAATATTCCTGTAAAATTAAAATTAATTTAAAGTTGAGACTTGCTGAAGTTTTTGTTCAAATGTAAAAAAAAGATTTCCCACAATGATGCCTCTTGTACATTGTCTTATTTTCTTTTAGGAGAAGCCTTTGTCATTTTCGGTCAAACTTGCTGGTTGAATAAAAGTAACTTTAAGTCAGAATTGTATGGGCCATATAACAATATATAGCAATACATTTTATGCAAGTAAAACATTCATATTTTATACATTTATATTTTGATACTTATAACTTGACTATACATAAAAATTCAAATTTAATATGTCCTAAATTCTCAAATGTAACCACACAAACAAACAAACAATAAATATATATTTTTTTTTGCAGTTTTGTTGGTATAAAAACATAAAATCTGGCCCACATACGAATTAATGGTAAATGTATAAATTAGTTAATTGAACTAAATGAATTTAACTTTTTTTCCCGAAATAATTCTAGCATACTAAAGTCAAAATCTAGTTCATTTGTTCAGTTCAGTTTAATTTCCCTTGAGGTTTATATGCCCCATCTAGTGGCAGAAACCATAAGGTTCAAGCATATTTTCTCCTGCACTTCCGGAAAGGGTAAGTCTATGTGACCCCACAGCAGGTCTACAACCTCCTAAATGCTGAAACAGAACTACCTACTCACCTTCACTGCATCAGGTCTATTATATACAGTTGAAGTCAGAATTATTAGCCCCTCTGAATTATTACCTAATATATAGCTTAAAGGGGCTAATAATTTTTACCTTAATTTTTTTAAATAAAATTAAAAACTGCTTTTGTTCTAGCTGGAAAAAAAACAAATAAGATTTTCTCCTGAAGAAAAAAATATTATCAGACATACTTTGAAAATTTCCTTGCTCTGTTAAACATCATTTGGGAAATATAAAAAAACTGAAAAAAAAATTCAAAGGGGGGCTAATAATTCTGACTTCAACTGTACTTATATATTCACATATACACTGAATGGAGTGTGAGGGTTTCTCTCTTAGTGTGTGTGCACAGATATAAGCGGAGTCATCTGGTGACTGCTCATGCCAATGTGACGGGGATTCATCCAGAATTGGACTGTTTGATAAGCTGTGCTCAGCTCCTGGAGCTCTCCATAATACTGCTATACGTTGAAGAAGGACAGAGTCCAGGTAATCTGTCTGATGAAGAAAAATTTAATAAAAAGTTTGTAAATTATATCATGTTTATATATTAAATAAATTATATTTATTGAAATCTTATAAAAATATGACATATGTCTTAATATTATGTTCCAAATAAAGTTATTATTATTGTTATAAACAACAATAACTATAAAAATGGTATCGGATACATTCGTATGTTATAACTATATAATATATAATATAAGTATATTGTATGTATTATTATTATGGTATTATATTCAATTATTTGTTTAAACATAAGTGATATAACAACCTGTACTGCAAATGTACTGTATCAGCTATGAGCTATATGTTAATTAAATTACATTTATTTATTGTACTTATAAAAAATATTATAAATAATAACAACAACAGACTATTTAAATGAATAAGGTAGGCTAATGTTTACAAAAACAGTATAATAAAATAACATCATTTAATAATTTTACATAAAAAATAGGCAATCCTATTTATGTGATCATGTATAGTATATCGCTAAATAATGTATTTTTACTATTTTCTGTAATATAACAATGTAAATATAGCCTATTTTACTATAGGCCTACTATTTTACTCTAGCCTAATATATTTATTATATTATATTGTATATTTACCTATATATTATTTAAAACTAATTTCTAAATATTGACAAATGTTTAATAGTATAGCTATAGTATATAAATGACAAATCGTATTGTTATATTATTTCATGTATACAGTATTGTTATTTTTGAGTAAATATGTATATGTGGGTTTGTGCTCTATATAGTTTTTTTATTCTATATAATATATTTTTTGTTTCTTCTGTTAAACACAAAGGGAAAAAACTGCCATTTACTTCCATTTTACATTTATTTTTGTTCCTACTTTTGTAAACGGCTGTTCCTTCTAACATTATTCAGTATATCTTCCTCTTGTGTTCAACAGACAAAACTATTCATAAAGGTTTAGAATCACTTGAGTGAGTACATTTTATTTTTGAGTGAATATCCCATTAAACGCTGGCATGTTTCAGTGCTGCGTTCGATGTGACTTGTATTGTGTTAATTTAGCAAAATCATCTGCTGAAGTCAAGCATATTGCTGATCTAGAAATTCATATAGGGATATAACTTATAGTTATATAGGAGTGTTCATGGACCAACACTCAACATTCCAGTATGGAAGATGACTTGCGTATAGTGTCCCAAAAAAACACATTATAATGTGGCAACCTTGTATTTATCTATATTAAATGTGTGGAGTTCACATTGTACAACAAAACATCAATCTATTGGCAAGTTATGTTAACCTCATATCTTAATTTACTCCTGAATTGAAAAACCCTTTATATAAAAAAGAAAGAGGCAGAAGTCTACCAGCGTGACTCAGTGGAGAATTATCTTCTGGGTTTTGACATCACAACTGCAGCACTCTATATGTGTTTGTGTCTAGTTTAGGTTTTGTTTGTAAGAAAATAAATGTTTTGACTTCCAGTATAGGTGAAACATTTATTGACCAAAAAAGGTTATAAAGTCAGTGTAAAAAAAAATTAAACCAGTGGAATAAATGCAAACTGTGCTGGACATACACAGCTGCAGTCTGTGGAGTTTGACATTTTCTACCCTTAGTGATTTACACAGAGTACTAGGATGAAGAATAGAAAAACTGGAATCAATCTCATGAACAATCCCAACTCATTTTAGTAGCAGTCAAATTTGCTAGCATTCGGAAAGCTAGAGCATTACTAGAAATAATTACAAAAATTTATTAAAAAAAAACATTATACTAGAATGCAGACAAAAATACAAAAGATTTCTATCAAAGGATACTTTCTAAAGGTTGTGTTCATAACACATGCCTGCCATTGTGTCTGTACAGTGCTACAATTTCACAAACAAACAGAAAAGCAAACAGACATTCTTCAGGCTGTGTGACAAACTTTGCCTCGTTTACTGCTCAGTATTTGTTTGGGAAGCAAAGTCTGCATTTACAATTTAAAGCAGGAGGAGCTTTGAGGAAAATTAGCAGATGTCACTTTCAGTTGAATTCAACCAAGAGCGTTACTATAAATCAAGATGAGAGTAAGTAAAAAGACAGAAGGTGAAGAAAAGGGTGACAAATATGTCTTTTTTGCATTTTTTGCACTAATTTTATATTTCCTGATAAATGTATTACATAACCTAACAATGTAGTGTATTATTTAGCCATATTAGTATTACATTAATGATTTTTATCATGGCTTTATTATTTAAATATATTTTCAAATATATTTTTACATGTGCTATTTAAAATTATATATATATTATAATTAAACAATACTACTAAACAATAAACAAAAAAGTTAATTACTAAACAATTACTAAATAATAAATATATATATTAATAATGAAAATATAATTAAAATACTACATGATCTTTTTTGCTATTATTGGTATTATATATTCATTCATTCATTTCCTTCGGTTTAGTGCCTTTATTCATCAGGAGTCGTTACAGCGGAATGAACTATAAGCCACTATTCCAGCATCCCCCCCCCCCCCCCCCCCCCCACACACACACACACTACGGCCAATTTAGTTTAGTTAATTCACCTATAGCACATTTGGACTGAGGGAAACCTGAAGAAAACCCTCGCGAACACGGAGAGAACATGCAAACCACACAGAAATGCCAACTGACCCAGCAGGACTCGAACCAGCGACCTTCTTGCTGTGAAGTGACAGTGATAACCACTGAGCCACCGTGTCACCCAGTATTATATATTACATCTCTGAATAATACAAATATTTAATGTTAATGTTATAATATAACCTTTTACAATATGCACATTTTCTCAATGCATTTTCAATGCATTTTCTTTTAGCAATAAATATATAAACATTCAGACCAAAAAATAACTAAAAGTATAGATAAAAGGCTGATGACATAAAAAGATAAAAGTAGTCCCTAAACATGAAGTTGGGTCATGCAGAATTTAACTTTGACAGGTATGGCATGAAAAAAAAAATATCTCTAAAGGTGCATCATGGGTTTTTCTAAACTTTTAAAGAAACAAAATCAACATTTAATTTTACTAGTCTAAAATGTGATTTACTCGACATTGTATCAGTTTGAACTTCTAAATATGCGCCCAAATAAGCTACGCGCATGCTCAGTTCAGATTTCCACCTGGTTCCATGAGTTTAGGAGTGTGTGATACTCCGCACGTAGCCTAGTGGAATCCCTGCCGCCAGATGGCGAGGAAAAGTGCGGTTCAGCCTCCAGATAAAGCCCAGCTGCAGACCAGAAGCATCGTAAACACAGGAGAGTCTTCCGTCCATGCTGAGCTCCTTATCAGCATCACTAGAGCAACATCTGAACCGATTCACGGCTTCTCTGCGCGAGGTGACAGCTTGAAAGGTACGACGATACTCACTTTTAAACGTGTCTGAGGAAGTTTGTTATTTAAGCATTTATCGTTGCAAGGACTTTTTCATCGATGGAGCAAATGTGTATGTGATGCATCGTAGATGTAAATACATACTCAATAACACATTATAAAGAAAGTCCTTGCTTTGATATGCAAAATGTGCCCTTAAATAAAGTTTCCAGTTGGAATTTCTTTTGGTTGATAACATGTGCACGTGCACGAGTTTTCTCTGTGTTCTGTTGTAAACGTAGGCTACCTAATAATGTAGAGTAGGCGATAGACACAATAATAAACACTATGAACGTGTATTGATTGAAGCCAATGAAAAACAGGGTTTACGTTCATTAACGAGTAAGTTAGAACCTCGGATTTAATTTTAGATATGATAAACATGTTTAAAATGAATGTTTTTGCTATTTTAAGAGACTACAGAACCTATAAAACTGCTTTTAAAAAGTACATAAAGCGGATTTTGACTAGAAGCAAAATGTTACATTATTTGCAAAGTGCTTCACTAATGTTGCAAAAATGTGTATAGTGTTTCCCTGGGTCAAGCACGCGCAACGTGTGGCGTGCGTCAGTTTATATGACGCACTGCTGCACACTTTTTAGCGTTTTAATGTGTTCCCATTGTACTGCTGCGTCGATTTTTTTTATATATATATTTGTCCCTGGCATCTGTTATCTGTGAACTTTTTGAAGAGTTTACTGTCGGGTTAACGGGTCGTCTGAAGCTCTGGAGAGGCGGAGCGAAGACGTGGCAGTTCCGCAGACGCTTCCATGCTGGACCCTCAAGAGCTCACGAACACCACCAGGGGCTTCCCTCTAATTATGCAATAGCCTCCAACTACTATGCAGTTTGTAATAAGTTGATTTGCTACTGTAAAACGATATGCTAGACATTTATGGACAAATCATAACAGAATGAAATGAAGAAGTTGAGCTGGACTGACAGCTGGCCTTTACTGAGAGTGTCAACTCGCTTTGATTTGATTTCATCATTATATTGATTTTGGCAATTCATCAAATGCACTGCTAAAGCTTTTTGATACTTCTTAATTATAATTCTACCTGCCTTTAGATAAAATGATAGTACGACAGGATAGTGATGAGTACAGAAATAAGTGGCATAGCTAAAGAGCACAGGAGACATATTAATTGATGTTCAACATATTATTAAGAAAACAAGTTTGGAGATGTTGAATGAAAAATCTCAGTAAACAAATGGGGGGTTTTCCTAACATTATTTCTGAATAATTTGTATTAAACATTTCTGTTCAGCTTTATTATACATTAAGTACGTTTATATTGGTTATGAACCATGCTATCGTTTCAAAAGCCTGTTGGTTCAATATTTAAAACACTTTTTTAAAATCTTAGGATGTATTTCTTGGTTGTGTGATCATTAGAGGAACACTCTAGTTTTGAAATATATCCTCAAAGGGTATATATACATTTTTTTCTTTGTATATATATTTTATTGGCGTCACGGTGGCACAGTGGGTAGCACAATCGCCTCACAGCAAGAAAGTCGCTGGTTTGAGCCTCAGCTGCGTCAGTTGGCATTTCTGTGTGGAGTTTGCATGTTCTCTCTCTGTGTTCGCGTGGGTTTCCTCCGGGTGCTCTGGTTTCCCCCACAAGTCCAAAGATATGTGGTATAGGTGAATCGATTAAGCTAAATTGTCCGTAGTGTATGTGTGTATGGGTGTTTCTCAGTGATGGGTTGCAGCTGGCAGGGCATCCGCTGCGTAAAACATATGCTGGATAAGTTAGTGGTTCATTCCGCTGTGGCGACCCCAGATTAATATAGGGAATAAGCCAAAAAGGAAATGAATGAATGAATATAATTTTATTATAAAGCCAATTGTCTATGTTGAGGAAGTCACTTGATAAGTATTTTTCATGACAGCCTCATACCGTTCAGTTTATTATGACATGCACCACAGGTGGCATTATCATCAGTTTATGCAAAAGGGTCTTTTATAAATCACATGCTGGTTCAGACAAGTTTCTTCAGCAGATGAGCGATGAGCTCATGAGTGAGCACAGCAGGGCACACACAATTAGTTAAGTGCCTTAAGGACAGTTTTTTTCCGCATGCCTTTTACATACCACAAAACATTTGCAACTTATTTAAGTCAGATTTATGATACGAGTGATGTCACTTTTTGGTATGTTTGTCTAGTGAGGGTTTCTTTTTGCCCCTAGGCTTCCCCCTGGTTGCCTTGGTTGTCCTTTTCTGCAAACAAACGTGACATCTTGTTTATACACGCTGATACTGGCTTAAACGAACAAAAGGGATCTTCCCGCATGCTCTTTGTTTGCCACTGGGTGCCACATTAGTGCTGAAATTCCAGTGACCACATGCAGCCATGTGTATCCAAATGTGTATGCACTGGGAGTTATAAAAAACCAAAACCTTATTTGTGTTGAATTTTTAGCAGGCTGCACATGTTAGTGGGTTTAGTAACACATTTTCCTTGTTCTGAGACTTGGTTCAATGCATTACATGTGAGACACTTTTTATTTCTTTCAGGATGATGTTGTCTTGGTTCCTGTTGAGTTTTCTCTTCCACTTCCTGTACGCCCACAATGACTTCTTCACTTCCACAGGTGAGACGAGCTTCCGTTGTTTTTGTTGTAGACTGTATTTACGTATTATTAGGCTCTACATCCTCCCAAATATATGATTTATGGAAGGAAAACATGGAGAAGGCTTTTACTGAAATGGCCTCATTCAATGAGTCAGCAAATGTCATTAGGAAAAATGTTAGAACTTTTATTAGGGCTGTGGCTGCACAATATATTGTTTCAGCATTGATATCGCAATGTGCAAATCTGCAATGGTCACATTGCAGGATCTGCAATGTCATGTTGGGATTAATAAAACTTGACCTAATCTTATAGGTCCTAATATTGTGAAAGGCATTCATTTTAATGTATTTTTAAGCCCTGTGACTCTAAGATTTCAAGCAAATGTAAACAAATTGGGCACAAGAAATTGTAAAGTTTGCCAC
Organism: Danio tinwini; assembly: GCA_903798205.1. Lineage (NCBI taxonomy): Eukaryota > Metazoa > Chordata > Actinopteri > Cypriniformes > Danionidae > Danio > Danio tinwini. The sequence goes on from CAIGQZ010034910.1 coordinate 3,187,114, forward strand.
TTTAACATTCATTCATTCATTTTCTTGTCAGCTTAGTCCCTTTATTAATCTGGGGTCGCCACAGCGGAATGAACCGCCAACTTATCCAGCACGATTTACACAGCGGATGCCCTTCCAGCCGCAACCCATCTCTGGGAAAGCCACTTTAACATTTAAAAATTTTTTTTATACAATGATGACTATATGATGTTAATGTACGTATGATTATTGCAATTCTGAATCTCAATGCTGCTCATTGCTGACATGGCATTAAATAATATATGATATGGTATGGAAAAAGACAAAATGTGCATTTGACTTGAACCACTGCTGCAGCTGGTAATCAACGAAATTAGCCGAGCGCAGGCTGAATTGAAAATGGAGCTGTCAAGCTGGACACATTGGGGCTCAAAGTTGCGGCAGTCATGATGACCAATCACAAGGCATCATTATCATTTTTTTATTTATAACAGCAAAAAAATGTTAAACAACAAGGGAATTATGAATTAAATTTAAGTAGCCTATACAACAAACACATAAAAAAGCACTTTAGTCTTAAAAGTTCAAACAAAAGGACATTCCCAAAATAAGTGAGCTACACTTTAAGTAGAAATTTCCCAGAAAAGGTACATCAATGTCACTTTTAAAATGTGTGCATAAACGGCTTGACCGCATATAAATAATTTTATAATTATTTAATAAAATAGTCATTTAACTTCATTTGTTAAAAAAGGGTGGCAGTATCAATGATGATAATAATTTTATTACAAGTCTGTAAGACTTATTTGAGTTAATATTTAGGTTATTCACTAAAATATATAATTTAAATTGTTCATGGAGCTGAATGCAGTAAATAGTCTGTTTAAAAAAAGGTCGAAAATAAACCTCTGCAAACAACCTAGCCTTTATAAACAAATTATTTAAAAGATGATACTGCAGTAAATAATTTATAGTCTTTTAATAAGCATGATATAAACAAGGTAGAGATGGTATAAAAAGTTAAAAAAATTTTTTTTGAAATTTGTGAGATGAGATTTGTCCAATAATAAACCCGAAACACATGGTTGTTGTCATGCAGTGAACTCAGCCAATTGTGTAAAACCCGTGTCATCATCGCAGCTCCTGCAGTTGCGCTTCAGACGCTGCTGACACTGAGTTCATCGTCAGATCTCAGAGTGCTGTTGCGGTACTTTGATGCCACATGTGACATGTGTTTCGTGACATTTGTGCAGCATCAAGTCGGACATAATTTCTAATCGGCATGCACCGCTTTAAGACAGATTTTCATTGGTATGCGCAGCGCTGCATGAAGTCGAACGCGCCTACAATGTCTTTCATCACTAGCATTCATGCATTCTTTTTATAAAGTGTATGGGGTAATAGCATGGGTTGCATAACGTGCAAAGCACATTATTGATAAATTAATGTTGATGTTTGAATTTGTAGTTTTTCTGGCAATCAATTTATGTATTTTGTTAGTTACATTCTCAATGAAAGCAAATTTCATTTATGACATAATTGGGCTTGTATTCACAATGTCATTGGGACAAACCATTGAAAAACACCCATTTTAAACCAATTCCAATCCATTTACAATTTAATTTGACGCTGTTTTAGGATCTTAATGGGTTATCTGAAAAGCTAATGATGATGTTTAACAAATTTGCCATGAAAACTATAACGTTTTGTGTATTGCAAACCTTTGTTAGTTTGATTTTGAAGAAATATGAAGTGCCTTAGTTATATTTGATGTTTTGACTTGTAGGACAGATGACAGACCTGCTGTACGCTGAGAAGGACCTGGTGACCTCTCTCAAAGAATACATCAAACAAGAAGAGCACAGACTAGAGCAGGTTAAAGAGTGAGTAAGCACACACACACACACACACACACACACACACACACACACACACACACAT